>JASANF010008005.1:0-105680 GCA_030248245.1 Trissonchulus sp. WLG1_4 | reverse complement strand
TACTGGAAGTATATATATACGCCCCAAGCTCCTCCGACACTCCATGGGGGGCACTGTAAGTTGATCTGCTGACTAATCTTGACTGACATAATATTTTATTGGTTTTTTGGGCGTTTAAACAAGATAAATTAACTGTTTGTGCTTAAAAACATACAAACAAGCAGGCCCCAAAGGGGGCAAGGTTACCTCGCTGAGTGAAAATTCTACTTATTTGACCCATAGGATTTTAGCTTCGCTTTTATTTGTGTGTACCTATTTCAATGCATAGAATGCGCTAAGACATATGAACATTGAGAATTTCTTACATTGTTGAAATCACACTATAAATTCAACAATTTTCTAGAAAAATCATGCCATAGTTGCTGGAACCGCACGTGATTACAGCACGCAGTCGCATATTTGACAAAGAAAACTCCTGTCAAAACAGTGTATGCTGACAAAAACTGCTAATTTTTTTGCAAAAAAGCATATGGGGGTCGAACCCTCAAAGTAGCATTACAACAACTTTTGGACTAGCGCTTTTGACCACTCGACTACGCTACTTCGATGTCTTTCGTCTGGTTATGACTATGCAGAAAAAAATATGAAAACTGTCACCGTCTAGACTATCACGTGATTAGCATGTGTATCTAGTCGGAAAAATTAAAAATACGAGTTTTTAAATCACTAAAATTTAGCAATATGACAACTCAATACGTAGGCAAAAGCATTATATATGTCATCAGAAATTGAAGCCTTAAAAAAAGAGCACTAAATTTCCATACTGATTTTACGTGGTAATCATATGCGCCTATCACCATGTGGCTGCCATAATAACACTGCGTAGAGTTGATTTCAAAACAATAGTTCCTTCTCTAGAAGGAACCAGAAAATAAGCGCTATATAGCATTAGACGAAACTACTTCAGCTACAAAGAGACCTCAAAATGACCAAGTCCGATTTTTCAGTATTTTAAAATTCGACCAAGTAATATAATTGTCAATATTCGCATTCATGTGCATAATAAACGTCTTTTTGCACTATCATGCGTTTTTTGTAGTAGTTATATATGTACTAGGTTTTTCGACGTCAACCTATGGGTTTTTTACCTAATCGACAGTTTCGACATGCCCCCTCTCCTACGAAGGAAAGAGAGAGGGACCTGACATTGCCGGCATAACTAGAGGAAGGATAGTCCGATAGTCATCTTATGTGCCGCAGCCGCTCGTGTGCCCGCTCTTGGACCCTGTACTGCGCTATGGCATAGATCGATATGGAGCAATGTGCGCCTTCGTGTTGATTGGCCTTGACTTGTATTACTGTGGAGCAATATGCAAAAAGCAAGGGGATCTCCTAGAAAAGCCACCCCAGGTTTCAGTCTACATCAGCTTGCTGACTGAGGTTTTTAGAAAGCATACCTCTTCCTCATTTAGTCTGACTAAAATAAACTCATTGATGTTGGGTTAGCAATAGCCCCTTGCATTGTGTGGTTTTACAGCACCTACAAACAAACGACTGCGCATCGTTTTTTTTTTAGCGTCGTCGATTAGGTCACAACTTCAGCGATGTCACCACTCTAAATAGAGCCGTGGTTGTGGAAATAATGCGAATTTCATGCTGATTAGTCGATAAACTAATGCGAAATGATTGTGGTGACAAATTTTGTTAACTTTGCAAATTCTGGTGGCCTTCTGTCATCTGTGAGACATTTTCGTCGTAAAGTCGAAACGTATGCAGATTTTTACTTCTGGTGTGAAATACACTATATACTTTACAGTTGTACCAAACTACGCAATCAGTGTATATGTATGTATGTATAACTGTGTATATACATATTTCACAGGGCTTGTGTAAAAACGTCTTCATGCTGACATACAAATTCAGACGGTTTCTTGCAGAAATGCAGAACTAATTCTGATGATTAAGTTTTGAAAGTTCCTTCTCTGACTTGGGCTGTGTCGTGTTTTGCTGTGGAATGCGAGCGAAGACGTCACTGTCGTTGAAAATGTTCCAATTGTCAAATAGATTTCGTACACCCTCTGTGTAGCTATTTTACACAAACAATGTACTATATATATACATACCCTGTGGTGACCTATGGTGTGGGTCCAGGTAAAATGTACTTGTTATTTGACTATAACGGTTTATATAATGCATACATTCATACGACATTATATATATAATATATACTAAATACATATTTATAAGTAAATATTATTTGATTTTTTATTATTTATTTGAGTTTATTTTTTATTTATTTGATTTGAGTAAATTAGTTTTTTTACTATTGTGTTGTAGATTTTAACTGACGCGAACTGAGATAGTCTTGTTTATGTATATATGTACGTATATAAGTTTTAAGTAACAGCACTACGCCAGACAGTTATTTCACTGCGAAGGCTAATGGTCATACATGGGCGTGGGGGGGGGTTGGGCTTGGGGGGGTTTTCACCCCCCCCCCCCCGACGGCAAGCTGACCCCCCAGACAGGTGCTTCACCGCGAAAATGGGCAGAAAAGTTGCTCCGCACCCCCCCCCCCCCGGTGCCTCACCACCCCCACCCCCCAGAATTCGCTAGCTGTCCACGTATATATACTAATGGAGGCACTTTATCCACACTTTGGATGAATTAAAAATCAGTTTTTTCATCACACCTTTACCGTCTTACTGTCCCCTGTTTAGCAACCTCAGAGCTCACATAAGCAAGAAAACAGCTAGCAAAGTATATGTACAATATTACGTAATGCGTATTATTTCGCTATCGCAGAACTAAATTCCTTACTTAGCCCTGGAGCCACGCCGACCCATGAACACGGGACGCAACGACATAATGGACGGCGGCTGCAGCAGCTAGCTGCACATCGGAGCAGGTCTAGCTCGGTTGCGCGATCCGGGTTGGTGGTACTCATAATGGCAGAATACAACTCATAATGGCAGAATACAGCAAAATTAAAAGGAGTCTGCCCAATAAACCGCGCGTGAGAGGAAGACCAATATTAGAAAAAGAAACACGTATCGTTTTGTTGTAAATTAGACTATTCAGCCCGCCGCCCACCAGGTAGTGCGCGCCGGACACTGAACTACATTTTATTTAATCCACTAATCCAGTAAAGGTAGCTCATTTGCCAGTAAGTTCTATATAGTATAGTGATACACTGATACGTAATATCGTATACTGTTAATCACTGAATCGTGGATGCATATGTATGTATCTGTTGGGTCGGTTTGGAATCGCGTTGTTCAAGTGTTTATTTGATTCTTCTCGGAGCACCACGCGTGAAACAGTCTCCAGTTTCCACGTCAAAATAAATGGTTTGTTTTTCATCAAAAACAGTGCCACTTTGTTTGTAGTTTTTCTGGAACACTGGTGCTAATTCTCGTCTCTAATTATGAAGCTTTGTGTGAAATATCATATTTCTGGCAAAATTTCCGCTAAGCTGTAATGTAGGCTTTTGTTCCAGATTGCTTGCATATGTATTTATAGAGGCAAAATATATAGAAGTTCACGCTGCCGATTGTATAAAACAGCTTTTGTAATTGAAATACCTATACAGTATTCCTGCGTGCCAATGATGAGCGCTTTCAGTGAAAAATGTTTACAGGTGTCGTACGTGCTTTTTGCCCTAAATTGATTGCATGATCTCAAACTACACTTGCACAAAACAAAACATTGAATTTGTCTGGGTCTGTGTCAGTTTCACCCTACTTGGCCTAGGCGCGCTCGACACGAGCCTTGCTGAACGTTCACTTGTGATGCTTCCAATAACGCACATTTCAGCAACAAAAAAATGTATGCGTCGTCAGTTTTGTCTGTCCGGGCGTACAGAACGTAGTACCACAAAAAAACAGCTCCATACGCACCACACGACTCCCGCAGACTTCATGTTTCTCTCTGGTCTTGTCTGGGCAGTATTTTGAGCCGTGGTGGAATAAGAAATTCAACGATGACTGACACTCTCCGCTGAGAAAGCACACGCACACGAGGCTGGCCGGCTGTTCACACAGGACGCACTGGCTGAGTGTGCGTGTGTCAGCACGTATATTCCTATAAATTTGCTGCAAAATTACGATTTAGGCAGTCTTCGTTTCTCCGTTAGCTTGGTCTGTTAGCCCTTCCAAATTCTCCGTTCTCCGACTCTGCATCTCCGAGCTATACTTGTTAACTGGTTGACTTCCTATTGTGATTAATAAACCTACCATAATCATCTGTGTTGCGGCTTTCCTTTTGAACTAGACTACGGTAGCGAACAGCTGAAGTACACAGCACATTTTTGGCGCTGCGAGTAGGGTCAAGCCTTTCACCGCCTTCGCAAAGTAACGCCTTTCAACGTATCTATCTATCACCGCTATCCGACAGTTTAGGATTCCGCCGCTCTCCGTCAAGTTAGCCTTTCACCGCTATCCGTTGTCAGACTGGAATATCACCGCTATCCGCTAAGCTAGCCATCAACCAGTCTCCGCCACAGCTACGCCTCTCAACGCTATCCGTCTAGCTACATCTACCATTGTCATCGTTTAGTCTGTCTTCCACTGCCATCTGTCAAGGTACGCTGTTCACCGTTATTCCACTGCGTACGCTATACACCGTTCTCGGTCTGGATTTGGATTCAACGCTATCCGGCAAAACACCGCTTTCCATCGTTATCCGACAGCTCTGCATATCAACGATATCCGTTGCGTCTTCACCATTACCAGGTTGGCCATTTCAAGTGTTCTTACTATTTTTGCTTTTTTTTATCCTTCGGTCTTGGGTTACAGGTTTCAACGCTCTGAATCCTGTTCCACAACAGTAAATTATTATTCCAATCAACGCTACCTCCGGTAGAAACGTATGCCATTAGATTCATCGGACTCCGAATCAGATACCAACGAGGACACACCTATTTCTGATCGTACTGCCCGCTACGTAAGACGCCAAATGGATGAGCAACTCAGCGAACTCCGCGACCGACTCGAAAATTTGGAGTCTACTACGCGCCGAGTCCGTGAACCTTCCATTCCATCTCAGTATATGGACCTGGGCTATTTTACAGCCGAGGATTCCACGACATTCGACGAATTCTACGATCACTTCGAACTGATTGCCCGAGCTAACGACTGGGACGAAAATGCTAAGTTACGTCGTCTGCCAGCCTGTTTCCGGCGTACAGCCCTCCGAATTTACGCTGGACTGCCAGATGAGAACAAAAACAATTACAGACTACTCCGTCAGGGAATGCAAACCGCCTTGCAAACTGCAGAACGCTCACGAGCCAGTGCTGCGGAACTACACCGACGTCGTCAACACCATGGAGAGTCCGTGAGTGATTTTGCCTACGCAATCCGTCGTCTTGCTGCAGCTGCATATCCGAAAATGACTGAGGCGTCACGTGACGAGGTAATGAGAGACGCTTTTCTGTGTGGTCTTGAACCCGTGCTAGAGGAGAAAGTCTCTATTTCTGACCCTAAAGACTTTGCCACAGCCGTTGCCCTTGCACAGAAGCATGAGGCACTGATCCAGTTGCGCAGCGGCGTTCCGATTGTTGAGAAGAAATCCGCACCGAACACCGATTATCCAGCTCCGGGCTCCGAAGCGTACATTCGCCTTGAGAACCGGTTGAAGCGACTGGAGAAAGTCTCCGGGCAGAATCAACGACGTCCGAGAATAAATGCTATTCAAGAAGTACCGGAATGGCAACGAGCGATTGATGGGCTGGAAAAGCGAACCCAAGAAACACTCCGAGCTTTGCAAAATCAACTGAAACCGAGTCAACCACGATTTCTGCCAAGAAATGCTGAAGTGAGACGTTGGATCGGATGGGAAACCGATTTGTGACTATTGTAAACGTCCGGGACATATGAGAAATCAGTGCCAGAAATTGGCAAGAGAACGAACGGGGCCAAGAACGTTTCCCACGCGTGAGGCCGCCTCTCGAACAGTGAATGCTGTTGCATGTAATGCAGATGTTGCTAACAACCTCGATGCCGATTGGAAAATTCCTGCTATTCCAGCGGTAACTCCGGACACACGGAATGCCCACTCTTCCCGTTCGGAGGAGTTAATGGAAGAAAACGAAGCTCTCCGAAACCAGCTCGACACCTTGTTGGTCGAAAAGTATCCTGGATTTGTTGGATGCATACTGACCAAGACCAGCGACGATGAGTGGATGCCTGCGACGAATCCAAAAACGGTAACTAATACCGACCAGGGCCCTGGTGTGAAGCATTGCAGGAATGGGATGAGTCGCCTAGTGGGAAATATAATCGTCGGCTTTACTTTAGTGTTGAGTGTTTTGATTTGTCCGTCCTCCGGTTTGAACTCGCGTCCAATGATTTGTCAAACGACTATGGGAAGAACATATTGGAAGCTCCCAGACTTGACTCCGTGTTCTAAATCTGCGATCTCCGAGGGTCCACTGGCCATTGAAAGTGTGGAAATACAGCTGTACAAGCGAAACCATATTCAATATGTCTCCGATGCGTGGAAATGTGTGAGGGTCACCAAAACAGTGGAAACGTTCACGTACTTCTTCAACGATGAACATTTAAAGAAAGAAGATACCATCACAGAGTCAGTAACTGCTACAGAGTGCGAGCAGATGAAAACGTTTCGAAAATGCTCCGATGGTCTGCTGTCAGAAAAAGGGCAAATATTTCAGACTGAAAATAATCTGGAATGGCACTTTCCGGGTGGAGGAATGTACTGCTGTAAGTGGGTGAAATTCTCCGTAACAAACTGCTACATGTACGAAGCTTAAGTCTACAAGCTCCACGACTCCGATACCATGGAAAGTACTGCCGGTGATACCAGTCACTGTAACTACCACAGTGGAAAATGTCAGCTTCAAGACGGGTCCTTCCTAATATGGGAACCTGATGTCACGGAATCCTGCAAGTTTCTTCCGGTCCAAACCCTCAAAGGCAAACGAGTAGATGAAAGTTGGTTGTCCAATGATGGAAACCTAGCTTTGACAACGACTGTCCGAAGAACTGCCAAGGATTGTCAAGGTAGGGAAATTATTGTGTCCGATCAAGGCCTTCCGTACCGAATCATCTCCGAGGAATTGGCATCTCCTACAGTGGCTCAAACTATTCGGAACATACAAAATCATCCGGTGACTGAAGAAAAGGTGCGTGTGAAAAGGGCTCGAAGCGATCTTCCAGAAAATATTCTTCCATATGAAACGGAACAACATGGCATTGTCACCACAGAGCTGCTAGCAGCCTCCTTGCAAGCCGTGCAGATGGATATTGAAGCGTCAATCAAGTACTCATTTGAGACCGCAGCCTACAGTACGTGTCAAACCATGCAGTCTGTGATTAGAGTCATCCGGGCCGAAATGCTAGCCAACCCAACCGCCGCAATGAGAGCTGTGCTTGGCCGCTCCGATTTGTTTGCAAGAACCGCTGGTATGTACATAGAAACTTTTCCGTGCGAAATTCTGAACGGTAGTACGTTTGGATTTTTGCCAATGAAAGGCGCCGAATGTTTCCGGGAAATACCAGTTTGGTTTCTAATCAACGGGTTGAAACACACAGGCTATCTAGATCCGGCTACGAATATAGTCCACCAACACGGTGTGCCAGCTGATTGCTCATTGCTGGAGGAAACATCGATTGAGTTAGATGGCGAAGGCTACGTGTACAACCGTTTTACTGGAGTGCTATCAGACATGGGAAAAGCCGAAGAACTGAAAATATTCCAGTGGAACTGGTCCGCAATCAACGACCTACAGCACTCACCGACAATTTTCCATCAGATCATAATCTACAATTGGACAGATTTCCAGTCACATATATCCCTCAACGACATCATGAGTGGATTCTCTCGACACAATCAGTTACTACGAGAACTTGGAGCAACAGGTCTACGAAAACCAGCAACAGAAGCAGATTACTTAGCGTCCGGCATAGTAAACCGAGGAATGTTTGGCTTTCTCTCCGGTCTGAAGGTTGGCCCTTGGCAAATTTGGGTATTCTTTGTCTGCTTATACGTTACCTTTGGTTTCCTCATTGTGCACTGCTGTCCGCTTAACTATAATCGGGACTTTGTCAATTTACCGTATGTGTTCCGTTACATACGAACAAAAATTGCCCGACGTCGCCACTACAACATGATGATTCGAGAGAGCAATAGACCACCAGACCCAAGACCAATTTCTGCGTCTTTGACTGAACCTTTGAGAGTGCCAAATCAGGAATCAGTAGCCGTATCAACGTCGAGTGAACCAACTATCTCCGTGGCACGGCGCTTGAGCAAGAAGGAATCGATGTCGCGTGCCTTGTTCAAACGATTGACTCCGTGGCCACCACCACCAATAGAAGCTACTGAAGATGCTGCCAATGAAGGATTACTGCCTTCTTTGTCACCGCCACCGCTCCCACCGCGCTTTCCGACATCCTCGAATATCAACAGCGAAAATGGTTACTCCGTATTGATTGTGCCTGTGAATGTGAATGGCACCCCGATTCGCGCCTTGTTCGATACTGGGTCCAGCATCACTATTTTACATCCGGCACTGGCAGGGACAAAACGCAAAACTGTGTCAAAAACTTCTGGTGCTACTTCAATTACCGGACACTCATTGGACATCGTTGGCACTGCACCTATCCAGGTAAAACTGGGTCAAAAACTGGTGTCACACGCGGCTTCTTTGTCTAACGAAATTCCATATCCGATGGTGCTAGGAATGGATATAATCAACAAATTCGGGAAAATTGCCTTTGACTTTGCAAAACAAACTTTGACTCTCGGAAAGGAAACTATTAAATTTGACAAAAAGACTGTACCTGGCCCCCAACCTTTGGCCGTTTGCGTTACAGAAACTGTTGAAATTCCGCCTCGTTCGCAGGTAATTCTTCCGGGAAAGATAGATTCTGCCAAACGATGCCTTGGTAGCTATTTGACAGAATCAAGGCCAGAGGGTAATCGAAATGGTCTATATGTCGCGCGCTCCGTGTCTCGACCTTCAGCAAACTGTGTGCCTATCCGCTTACTCAATTTGGCTACTATTGCAGTCGTGCTCTACACAGGAACAAAAATTGCTATGGCAACTCCGGTGTACGACTTGGATCTAACCATGTCACCCTATTCTCCTACTACAACCAAAATAGTTGTTTCTAACGTTAATTCCGTCAGCGATTTACCTCCGACTCTCACTTTGGAAAATCTACAACTAAACCTGTCGAAAGTGACCTCGGAAGAAAGCGATGAATTGCTGAAACTGCTCAATCACTACCGAGATGTATTTTCTAGCAACGATTATGATCTGGGCATCACCACAGCCGTGGAACATACTATTGACACCGGGAATCACCCTCCGATTAAACAACGACCATATTCAGTCCCGCTTCTAGAGCGAGAATCACTAAGACAAATGGTCCGAGATATGGAACGACAGGGAGTGATTCGCGAATCAACGTCACCATGGTCAAGTCCGGTTGTCATCGTACAGAAGAAAGACGGCTCCAAGCGCTTTTGCGTAGACTACAGGAAACTCAACTCGGTCACTAGAAAAGACGTCTACCCATTACCGCGAATCTCCGACATTCTAGATTCGCTAGGCGGCGCTAAATTCTTCTCATCTCTCGATCTTGCATCTGGCTATTGGCAAATTCCAGTAAAAGAAGAGGATAAGGCAAAAACCGCATTCATAACATTCTTTGGGTTGAAGGAATTCAACCGCATGCCATTTGGAGTCTGCAATGCACCAGCCACTTTTCAGCGTCACATGGAATTTACTCTCTCCGGATTACAGTGGAGAACCTGTATGGTTTACATCGATGACATTCTGGTATACTCCGCAACTTTTAAAGATCATCTGACACACCTCCGAGAGGTACTGGACAGACTACGTCGAGATGGTTGGAAACTAAAACTGCGGAAGTGTAATTTTTGCCGAGATGAAGTTCCATACCTTGGCTATGTCGTCTCCGCCTCCGGCCTGAAACCAGATCCAAGCAAAGTCAGTGCAATCAAAAATTGGCCACAACCTACAGATGTACGGGGTGTCCGACAATTTTTGGGTTTCGCATCGTATTACCGACGGTTTATGGAGGGTTTTGCAAAACTAGCTGAACCACTTCACAAGCTCACTCGTAAGAATGAACGTTTTAACTGGACTATCGAAGCTGAAGAAAGCTTTCGAGGCTTGATCAAACGATTAATTTCAGCTCCGATTTTAGCGTTTCCAGATCTACGACTCCCATATATCTTGTACACGGATGCCAGTGATCAGGGCTTGGGTGCTGCACTGCACCAGAAACAAGAAGGCATCGAAAAACCGATCGCATTCATTAGCCGGGCATTGTCGAAATCTGAGAAAAATTACTCAGTAATCGAAAAAGAAGCTCTGTGCATCGTCTGGTCCGTCAAACAACTCCGACAATATCTGTATGATGCTGACTTTACCATCGTCACTGACCATCAACCCATTAAATGGCTATTTACAACGGCACATCCAACGGGAAAACTAGCTAGGTGGAGCATGACTCTTCGGGAATATAATTTCAAAATTAAATACAAACCAGGAAAGACTCATACCAATGCCGATGCTCTGTCCCGAATCAACGTGTGCCATATCAACGCTGACTCCGGCTCAGACCTCAGAAAACTGCGAGAAGAGCAAATGGGAGATAAAGAAGTACGAGCTATGATCGAATATCTCCGAAATGCAACACCTCCGGATGATCCTCGACTTCTGCAATACGTGAAAAAGTATGCTTCGCAATTCGAAATTGATGATGGAGCGCTAGTCAGAGTGTTAACAAACTTTCGGAATAGAAAAGGGTATCAAAAGAAACAGCTGGTGATACCACAGACGTTGCGAGAGGACATAATGAAACTGTGCCATGACGAAACTTCTGGAGGACACTTTGGAGTGTCAAAAACTCTAGAAAAGGCCAGAGAAAGGTATTTTTGGCCGAATATGCACAACGATATCCGAGACTGGTGCCGCAACTGTGTGGCTTGTGCCAGTAGAAAAGCTCCGTCAGCCTATGTCAAAATGCCCCTAAATCCGATTCCGGTAACTGGTCTTTTTGACCTAGTGGCAACAGACATTATGGGTCCACTTCCCCAGACTTATTCCGGCAATCGCTATATCATAGTCTTCATGGATTACCTCAGTAAATGGGCCGAAGCTATCCCTATTCCTGACATAAAAGCTGAAACTGTAGCAAAAACTTTTGTTAACGAATGGGTTAGTAGATATGGAGCTCCGCTACGTTTGTTGTCTGACCGTGGTGCGAACTACACATCGCAGTTAGTGGAGGACACTTGCCGACTTTTGTCAACGCAAAAGGTCTTCACTAGCCCCTACAGACCTCAAACGGACGGTCTAGTCGAGAAATTCAACGGAACATTAGCCAAAGTAATCTCCTTGTACACCGCATCGAGCCAGAAATCATGGGATGAAACACTTCCGCTAGCTCTAATGGCCTACAGATCAAGTGTACAAACGTCTACGCGTGAGTCTCCGTATTTCTTGCTCTTTGGCTGCGATATGGTCCTCCCAAGTGATACTAGTCTACATTTAAGACCATCGAAATACGTGGAAACCATCGACTATCCAAATGAACTTGCTATCAGGCTGTCCCAGGCAAGAAATAGTGCAAAAAGTGCAATAATGGAAGCACAAACTGCACAGCGAGCCCGTTATGATAGTGCTGCAAAACCTATTTGTCTGCGAATAGGTGACCGTGTAATGATGCATTCACCTGTCATTAGCAAAAATAAGACAGCAAAGCTTACACCACAGTGGCAAGGTCCATATCGCGTATTGGACATACAAGAGCCCAATGCTGTGCTGAAACTCTGCGATAAACCTCGAACTCCCAAAGTACGTGTGCACTTTAACCGACTGAAACCATTTTCAGGCCCACACGTACCTCTCACGAACTCTACCGAGTAGTCACGCCTGTGTTAGTTAGTTGGTGACGTCTACGAACGAAACTTAGTCTAAGCGCGTAGCAATTGACGTCATAGCTATAATTATTCTACGTAGTTTACTAGTTTAGCCTTTGTCCGAACAACGAGCCTCCGAACATTGTTATCTTGAGCTAGTATTTACGTCGTCTTCGAAAAGGCCTATAAAAGCCCTACTATTTCAATTCTTATCAACATTGCTTCTTGTACTACTACGCTCTTCTTTACTCTCCGATTGTACCCAGTGCTACTACCTTACTATTGGTAGTCCGATACGAATCGTGTTATTTTCTTCTATTTGTATCCGTACTGGTTCGAACTCGTCTGTAGTCAACGCTGATCCGATTTTGGAAATTAGAACACATCGCCTTTTCCGTTATTTAATCTCCGTGTGACTCCGTTGTTAGTGAGACTGCTCGTAACGGTTCTGTTCTTGGCAATATGCAGAGCGTTCGACAGGCCGCTGACCGGTTCCGCGAGGAGCAAGCCAAATTGACTGATTTGTTCACCGGGCTCAACGATATTCCGGCCGAGAAAAAGGCAGATATTCTCGCTGGTTTATTACGTGTCGGTGTCTATATCGAGGCTGTTCGTGGAATAGCCAGTCGCCAGAACCGGAAGCGTCGAAAGCCGGAAACCTCCAGTTCCAGCTCTAGTTCATCGTCTGACTCCGATAGCCACTCATCGTACTCCGGTTGCGACAGCATGATGCCGTCGGACGAAGACTCGGTCGACCGGTGCTCCGTTTCCAGCGCGCGTTTTAAGGCCGCTCGGAACCTGGTTCCCCGTAAAGCTCCGTCTAATCAGCAACAGGCTTCAAACCCTGAACCAGCCGTCAACGATGCTCCGATTGAAGGCGCGGCTCCTGCTGCTGCTGCTGCTGTAGCGCCCCCTGTCCGCGATGAGCCCTCCGGTGCTGCTGTAGCGCCCCCTGTCCGCGATGAGCCCTCCGGTGCTGCTGTAGCGCCCCCTGTCCGCGATGAGCCCTCCGGTGCTGCCGCTGCGCCTCAACCATTGCCCGAGCCTTCTTTCACGCTGGCCATCTCCGACAGCAATTCCGTACTGTCGCTCTGCGGGGACAAGTCCCTGTTCATTGGGGGCATTCGTTTCTTGTGCCCCTTGGATGCCATTCTGTATTTTGTGTTATTCCGGCAAGGGGACCGTTACTCCAATGCAGCGGACCAAGTTCCGTGGTTGAAGCTGGCCAGAAACAGTGCCGGTGTTCTGCAACGATTTTGCAGCCAGTTGCGACGTACTCCGCTCTCCGAACGGCTGATTGCTGAGGAACTTGCGATCATCATTCGCGAGGTTCTCAGCGTCAGATATGCCGACTGTCCCGAATTCCAGCAGGCGGTTGATCGCCTGCCACACGACATCACCTCCGTTGACCACCATGCTCCCCCGGACCTGCCCTATGACTCAACGCCCACCTCCGATCGATGGCAATCTCTGTTTAGTGCCATTCAGGCAGAGCTCCGCACTATTCTGCTGGAAATCCGCTTGTCAACGCCCCCTCTGTGCCCCAACCTTGAGACCCTCTTGCCCTTCGTGTGTGCGAATGATGCCAAGCACTACGTCCTCTCCGATTCCCAATTCCGCCTGCTCCGTTCAAAAAGCCCGACGTTCATCGACATTAGTCCGGGCTTGTGTGTCCGTGGAGGCCGGTCCAGGCGGAAAGAGGCCCTGCATTTTATTGAAGATTTCCCCAGCCTCTACCAGTTCACCACGATCACCCTGCTCGTCGGTACTAATGTTGTGGCCAACAATGCCTATGCCCAGCCCCTCCTGTATATGTACCGCGAACTCCTCCGTGTCATCTTCGAGAAGGCCCCCGAAATTTAAGTGTTTATTTTGCTTCCTCCGCGACGCTCCGATTTTGCCCAATCCCGCGTTACTCCGGCCCACAAGGCTATTCGCCAGGCAGCTGACCCCTATCACAAAGTCCGCTTCGTAAATCCCCTCCCGGCCATGATGGACAACCATTGCCTCCGAGATGACGGCTATCACCTATCAGCCACCTGTGTTCTCCGAATCCTCCGATTGATTGTGCGTGAAGCCCCACAATTGCAACTGTATATGGAGGACAATAATGGCCCACGCAGCGATTTGCGTCAGTAAAAGGTTCTCCGAGTTGAGTTAATTGTCAGTGGTTAGTCGAGTATTTTACCATTTTACAATATAACTGACAAGTAACTCTCTCCGGCCTTTACTGAGGCAAGACGTTGAACTCTCTGTGAACCCTAACTGTGAGGACACAGTTTTAGGGGGAGGGAGTAATGTTGAATGTTACTACTTTTAATTGTATTATGTGTGATTGTTAGTAATAACTTGTCGTGGTAGTAATTAGTACTAATTTCGTGTATGTGCCCCCCCTTTGTAGCTCTATCATTTGTTAACTTTTTATCTTTCGCTCCGAAACGCCACGTGTTTACCTTCCCATAGGCCTTTCCATTGTGTTGCTAAAATTTTATCAAACGTAGACCTTGCCCCTACGCTACTCCGATATTCCTATAAATTTGCTGCAAAATTACGATTTAGGCAGTCTTCGTTTCTCCGTTAGCTTGGTCTGTTAGCCCTTCCAAATTCTCCGTTCTCCGACTCTGCATCTCCGAGCTATACTTGTTAACTGGTTGACTTCCTATTGTGATTAATAAACCTACCATAATCATCTGTGTTGCGGCTTTCCTTTTGAACTAGACTACGGTAGCGAACAGCTGAAGTACACAGCACAGTCTTACGTACGTAAGTTTTTATATGATCTGCACGTAATTTCGTTTCGAAATATCGCCTGATTCGTTACGAATTTCCTAGAATTTCTAAAACCATGGTCTTAGCTCAATCGAAAGTTTGGCAAAATAGAGACCTGCTGTGCTGCAGGTCTGAAATTTCAACTGAGCTCAAACCATGGTTTAAGAAAATTTGCGGAATTCGTCACGAATCAGGCAATATTTCGTGATGAAATGAAGTGCAAATCATATAAAAACGTACGTAAAACGATGGTTTAGAAAACCACCTTTGTGAAATCCACCCTTAGTTTTAGTAAGCGGGCATACCAAAACTAGTTTTGTGTACTAAAACTAGTTTTGGTATAAGCCCAAATTCAATTTAGTTCTATTTATAGTATAAATTAGTATAGTTTTAATACAGTTATAGTATAGCTGCTTGAATTTAGTTTTTATAATTATAGTATAGTCAATTTAGTATTAGTATCATATACATACTAAAACTAGTTTTAGTATATATAGGTTATTGTATACTAAAACAACACTACTGTGAAGCAACAATAGGATGATTAAGGTTAACGTTGAGTATAAAAAATCAGTGACCAATTTTCGGTATCATTGTTTGCTGGGTTTAAGAGTACAGGTGGACTAATTGTAAACTTTTTTCTGTCAGATCTCTTTCAGATTTTAAACACGTAAATCTCTACACCTAACGTTACTGTTTTTTAAACTAGTGCATAAATTTTAGCTACAGTAGGAACTGCAATTAAGACTGTGCTACTTTTAGCAACTGGTAGGTTTTTGAGTCGTTATTTACTATAGCTCACTAGGCAGACTCATTTATTTGCAGTTTTCAGTTAGTTATCTACCTATCAGTTTGTCCTGTATGCATTCGAAGCACAAGTTTCTCAGAGTGAAAAACTCAATGGATAAATTTATCTGCGAATCTTACTTTTAAAAGTGAATAATTTTAACTCAAATACAGTTATATTTTTGTATAACAGGCAAATCTTGGCTGCAGAAGGTATTGGGCCTTCTAACAGATACATTACAGTGCCCAGTGAATGCATGAATCAGCTAAAGCAAGCTATGACAAACACTTGGCCGCCGTTGTTACGAAATATTAACCATTTGGTGAACGTTTATTGCGAATCTTCAACAAATCCTGCAATTCAAGACGTTTTACAACATCCTCCTTTAGTTTTGGGACCTGTGTTTTTTCGTTAAAGAACGTCACAAATAATGTCACTGGATGAAATTCACTCTCGATGTATTGGACCTGTGACGTCAGTCTAATGACTGTAGTTTTTTTATTTTTCTTTTTTTCGCTTTTTATTGACTAGTTAAGCTCTAGTCAAATTAACTGGATGAATGTCAAATTAAATATAATGTAATTTTTTGCAAATAATATTTCGCTGTAATATACTATGGGGACAGGTGCACGTAATTGATGTGCGATAAGACTGACAGGGTCTTTTCGACGGACGTTGACCCGATTCTGACTGGCGAAAGCTAAAGTTGGAGGAGGCATAGGAAAAAATTTTACGGAATTGTTCAAATTTAAAATTGAAATACATTCTCCATTTGTTCGGTGAGAAAGTATATTCAATATGCGAGCTATTTAATGGCCTCCTACAAGAACTTGAAAACCTCCTAGAAAATGTCAACCTAACTGTCAAATGCTGTCCAGTCAGTCAAGTACAGTAAGCGTTGCAGGAGGTCCCAATTAAGACTGACTGTGTCAATATAATCAACTAATTACTGCAATCTGTCTGTAATGCCGTTACGGGGGGAGCTACCTGTATAAGTGAAAATTTTACGTTCCCAGATTTGCTTAAAATTTGCAACCGTTGTTTGTAACAAATAGAAAGCTACATAACTACTGCTTTTTCATTATTTGGTAAAAAACCATCATAGGTTTCTTTATTTCACATTACTATTTTGAGCGACAAAACTTACATGGTAAAACTAAGTAAGTTGCAAATTTGCAGAGATGTATTGTCACTATTATGTGTATAAGTTTTGACACTTAGTTAAGGGGGTAGTGTCGCGAACGCAGTTTTGCTCATAAGTTGTGAAAATAGAACTTTTTGTTTTGAAGTAGTACCTTCAATGAGAAGCTAGTCCAACGCTGTATGGTATCAAATAATTACTGCCAGACATTACACTATCAATATTGGCAAATATCTTGGACCAATTGTCATTAGTAAGCCAGACATCACACAATAGGGACATAAAAATTCGAAAAATCAAGCCAGATATCAGATTGGCCAGCTTGTGAAGTACACATAATGTGTGGACGCACAATTTTTTGCGACAAATAAGAAAAAAGAAAATCGAAGGTTCGTTTTTCTTTTGATTTGAAAATAAGCGTCTAGATTTTTCCCAATTTATCATTATTGCTGTTACTATTTTACAGTTTAAGTACACCTTCACAGTTCAAACTAGTATTACTCCACAGCCGCTACAGTAATCTGCACTATATTTTGTGTGCATAAACTAAAACATATGTGCTATTAGTCTGTGTAAAAAAACTAAACAGAAAAATTGATAAATGTGACTGAAAAATGGAATGTGAATAGGTTTTTTTTTCGTCATTTTTCCGACTTTGAGACATTATTGCAAACTATATGCTGCACCAATTTTGCTGAAACTTGGCAAAATAATTTGCCTTTGGGTAGATTTTTAAAATATAGAAAGAACAATTTCTGACATTTTACTGAACAAGTTTTACAGTCGCGCAAAACCGACTGCTTTCGCGATACTACCCCCTTAATACTTTTAAATTCATTTTAAATACATCACACACACGCTGACAGTGTAGTCAGTCAGTTCAGTCAAACAATAGGGCATCAGTAATTAGGGTCAATAAATCAATCTTGTCTCAGGCCTAGTCTTGTAGGAGGCTTTCTAGATCTTGTAGGAGGGCATTAAATTATTTCCATTCAATATTCATTCCGAAGTCAGACTTTTGGTTGTGTATTTTTGGTTACAAAATTGTGTAAGTTGCTGTAGACAAATGATGGTTTAAATTCGAAGCACGAAGAGAATTTTTAACTAATAGCTTGTAATAACGGTATAATTGTTTACTGTTTGTGACTTTTGCTCAAAATCGACAAACGAATCGACAACCGTTCGTCCTAAAATATTTATTATTTTCGTTAAAATAAATAAATAAAAATAAAATAAATAATAATAAAAATAAATAAAAAATAAAAAAAACTAATAATAAATAAATATATGTTATATTCAAAATTTATGCTGATTATATTGCAAAATTATAGCTATTATTATTATTATTAATCATTATTTAGGCTTATTTTAAATGCAATCAAGAGTACATAATAGGAAGAGTATGACACTCTTCCTATTATGCCTACGGGCGTGCGTCCAATGCGCAGCGCGAAATAGCCCGTTTATGTACGGTTTTGAGGGGGGGGTACCCCCCCCTCAACTGAAGACCCCGTGCTCAACTGGCACCCCGTCTGGCAACTGGCAACTCAACTCAGCACCCCGTCTTCAGTTGAGGGGGGGGTACCCCCCCTCATTTCAAGACACTGACAAGGACTTTTGTTGATGTGCTGAACTGAGGGGGGGGGTACCCCCCTCAACTGAAGACGGGGTACTGAACTGAGGGGGGGGGGGGTAGCGCAAAGACTTTGTCAGTGTCTTGAAATGAGGGGGGGTACCCCCCCCCTCACTTGAAGACGGGGTGCTGAGTTGAGGGGGGGGTACCCCCCCCCTCAGTTGAGCACGGGGTATCGAACTGAGTAGGGGGTACCCCCCCCTCAGTTGAGTACGGGGTCTTCAGTTGAGGGGGGGGTACCCCCCCCCTCAAAACCGTACATAAAAGGCCTATTTCGCGCTGCGCATTGGACGCGCGCTGCTAGGCATAATAGGAAGAGTGTCATACTCTTCCTATTATGTACTCTTGATGCAATTAAGGTGGTAGTAACGTTTTTGACGGTTTTGCAAGAGTAACATTTGACAACTTACGATTAATTTTCAATCAATAATTTATAGTACGCATATTAATTTAGGAAACTATAAATTATTATGAGATAAATGCTTGCTAAAATAGCTTGAAACAATCATTTTTAATTTTCACAAAAACTATTTTTCAGCCAGTTATGACAATTTTTCGTAAATTTTATGTTTAGCTAAGCCAAAGTAGTAGCTAGTCAAAAAGGCCGTTTATTGGAAAAAGAAAAAATTGACACACGGGCATGTCAAAAACCTTTAATTTAGATGCCAAAACTTATCCTTGCGCTTTTCACTTTTTGAGATTACGTCACATTTATGTAACATTTCTTTTTGAACTAAAGTGCATTACACAAAAGTCCGCAAAACTTGACAACTACTAAAAGAATTTTGTTCAAAATTTTGGATAAATTGGCAGATATATGTGTCTACTTTATGCTAAAATTTCAAAAAGTTTGGTGGCTTAAATTTTGCGTTACATCAATTTCATTCACAGAAATCTGTAAAAATGTACTTCCGTGGACTAAATCTCAAGTCTCCATGTTGCAATCTTTTCATGCGTTATTTTACATGGTTTTTAGACAATTTCTGATGTGTCAATTTTTTTGTTTGTATTAATTTAGCCCATTTCGTGAAAAAATTAGATTCAAAAATTTGTAAATTTTTCAAAATTCGAAAAAATTCAAAATTGAAGGTCCGTAACTTCTTTTCTACGTTATATAAATGCACCAAACTTAGTATTAAAATTCACCCTGTTATTGACTATGTTGGTGTAAAGAATGAAATTATTTGGAATTACACTGTCATTTTTACAAGCAAAACATGAAAAATGCAAAAATTCACGAAATTCGACTAGTTTAACAGTGTCTGCAGACTAGCGTGTTACAGATTTAAGCTAGATAATGTGCATAAGTGTAGTTTCAGTCAAGTACTTTAACGTGAAAAAAAGAGCTATTAAATTCATTGAGGCAATCAAAAGTTATAGCACGTTATAAAAACTGTCGAAAACGTAACTACCACCTTAAACGAATGATAACAACTATAAGAACTATGAGGCTTGTATTATGTTATTAGTTACCCCGTATAACTGACACGGTGTGTAGTGAACTACTAGAACTGAAAACTTAAGGGGGTAGTGTCGCGAAAGTAGTTTTGCTCATAGGTTGTGAAAATAGAACTTTTTGTTTTGAAATAGTACGTTCAATGAGAAGCTAGTCCAACGCTGTCTGGTGTCAAACAATTACTGCCAAACACCATACTACCAATATTGACAAATATGTAGTTTGGACCAATCGCCATTAGTAAGCCAGACATCACACAATAGGTGCATAAAAGTTCGAAAAATCAAGCCAGATATCAGATTGGCCAGCTTGTGAAGTACACATACTGTGTGGACGCACAATTTTGTGCGACAAATAAGAAAAAAGAAAATTGAAAGTTCGTTTTCCTTTAGCGTCTAGATTTTAGCTCCTTTAGCGTTGAAATTAAGCGTCTAGATTTTTCACAATTTATCATTATTTCTGTTACTATTTTACAGTTTACGTACACCTTCACAGTTCAAACTAGTATTACTCCACAGCCGCTACAGTAATTTGCACTAAATTTTGTGTGCATAAACTACAACATACCTATGTGCTATCAGTCTGTGCAAAAAAACTAAACAGAAATATTAATAAATATGACGAAAATACGGAATGTGAATAGGTTTTCAAAACGTCATTTTTCCGACTTTGCGACATCATTGCAAACTATATGCTTCACCAATTTTGCTGAAACTTGGCAAAAATATTTGCCTTTAGATAGATTTTCAAAATATGGAAAGAAAAATTTCAAACATTTCACTGAACAAGCTTTACAGTCGCGCAAAATCCCCCTTAACTACCCCCTTAACTGAGCTACATAGGTTCTAGAAGTAAAATAAAAATTTCACAATGTTTCAAATACTAAAGTTTGTCTGTGACAGCTAACAGCGATTCCTACGTATCTCGTTGCTCCTTGTTCTGTACAATATCATTGTTATTAAAATTTGTAAAATAGAATCTCTTCATAAGCTAATAGAACATATGTGTAGATGCTTTTCTGTTTTCATTGCACTAGTTTTATCTGTCAGGTTCGATAACGAAAATGTATGTTTGTGGTTTACTTTGCTCTTATCAGCACTGAAGACTTGAGCTTTTAAGATGGCGTCTGTAAGCTGCTTGTAGCAGGTTTGTCGAACGGAAAAGTTTTTTCGGTACTTCTAAATCTACAATACTTCTCCTCATATAAACTACGTCCGTTTACAAACTATGAGACCGGAGTTTGTATACACGCGATACCAGTTGATAATAATACTTCTATACGCATATGGCTATGTCTTGCATGCGCCAAATCAATTGTTCTCGGTTTTTGCCAATATTGAGCCTAAATGGTACTGTGAAGATGATCCCTACAGTACGCCCGCTCGTAATTGTACTTTACTGGACTCCTGTAGCTACAACATTACAACGAAGTCTGTCTATACGTCTGCTGTCGAAGAAATGGCTTTATACTGTGACCAGGCTCATTATGGTCCAATGGTCACTACTTTGCAAATGGCAGGCCTTTTGTGTGGCTCATTTGTGTTTGGTACTGTCAGCGACGTTTTTGGAAGAAAGCTTACTGCACTCATTAGCACTACGGGCAAGTTGGTTATGAAACATTCCTATTGAGTTGCACCGACTGACTTGTTTTAGTTAGAACTTAGAACTTTAAGAACAGCAGTTAAATAATGTATAATGATTACGTACGCGGACCTTTGAAAGAAGTACATAATCACTACATGATCTTGCATCACTCGGCTACCTAATCCATTAGAGTGAGACACTATTATGTGTAGGTTTTCAGTGAGAACTTAAGGACAGCTGCCGCACAAAACGTAGCACGATTTACAAACACAATTTTTATCAAATGAACAATATTTTTGACCCGAACTGTAGCGTCTTCTTGTAAACGCTGTTACTGTAAATTTGTTGTTTTTTTCTGTTATTCTACTTTAGCTGACATCAATAAAGCGTCGATTTATATAATATTTATATTATTTCACTAGCAAATTTTATTACAAGCGTTTAAAAATGAATTAAAACTACACGATCAAAGTCTAGCTTGATCTATAAGTCTTTCTAAAAAAGTCAAATAATATATTTTAGAATTATTTACTTTAGGAATGATCGCTTCATCTTTCGGATCCACATTTGCGGGTGTTTGGCAAACCCTGGCTGCAGCCCGATTCTTGAACGGACTTTTTATGGGAGGCTATGTTATATCCGTTTTTACGCTCGTTCTGGAAATGCTAAATCCCGAACATCGCGTTTTTGTGAGAGCTTGTATCAATTTTTGGGGTGGCGCTAGAATAATCTACGCTGGAGTAGCTCATGGAACGCTAAACTGGCGTAGCACTTTCCGGGTGTTGGCTGGAATCACCATTGCCGTACCACTTTATATTTTGTTTTTCGTTCAAGAGTCCCCGCGATGGTTACTTCAAAATGGGAAACTGAAAAAAGCCAAAAAAGTGCTGACTAAAATAGCTCATATCAACAATACTGTTGTTTTAGAGTCACAAATCAAAGAGCTAGAGAATTCCGTTCAACACGATCAGAAATATACTTATAAGGATCTTTTCTCTCACGCTGAGCTTCGAAAACGTGCTTTTTTAGCAGCTTTTGTGTATTTTTCCTGCGCTTGTATAAGTTTTGGTATGGACCTTAAAACAGGGCACATTGCTTCGAATATTTTTCTGAATACAGCTCTTATTGGTGTTTGCATTACATTGGGTAAACCGGTAATATTTCTAATCGATATTTACGTGCCCGGTTTCAATCGAAGACTTCTGCATCAAGTTTCAATGACTGCTAGCATCGTCTGTCTGGTTTTGATTACCATTTTGATACAGTTTACTGGAACAACTGTAGAAATTTTGACAACAGTCGTTTCCCTTATCGGTGAGTTTCTTAATTTAATTGTAGAAAGATATGGAAAGTGACGAATGCAAATAGCATTTCATCGAATAACTTTTCATTAGTCTTTAACAGTACACAAAGTAAACATACCTATTCGATAACGAATAACGATGATTAGCTTTTACTTTAGTTTATATGTAATGAGCTTTCAGAACGCGTGAAAATACGACACTTCATAGGCTATACTTAAACTTAAGCTACTTAAGCGAATCGTAATTTTTTTAAACAACTACAATAAAAAATAAGAATTACAGCTAAAAATCTATAAAATAAAGCTTGTTTCTGGTCTGTGTTCTGCACAATTAGTTGCACATTGATTGTGTAATTTCAATGCTATTCTGATAAAATTTATTAATAATAATATGCAATCAATATTGAATTTAAATTTTTAGGAATGGTAACACTGGAATGGGTGTGGGACGCCGTGTATCTTTACAACGTTGAATTGTTCCCTACAGTTGTACGCAGTCAAGGTTTCGCTTTTAGCGCTATTTGCGGACGCTTGGGCAACACATTGTCGCCCTATATAATCTACCTGGACAAATGGGGACCTCCTGTATCCCTCCTGATTTTTATTGCACTAGGTGTCGCTGTGATTATCGTGTCGTGTTGTCTGTTGCCTGATACAAAAGGACAAGAGCTGGCTGACACTATCGATTTACAAACTGTCAGACTGCCAGAAGAAACAGAAGAAAAACTGCTAAATGAAACAGAAATGGCAGAGAAGACTTAAATATGTATATAAGGATATGTATATGTTAATGTGTTCCTTCATAATGAATACATATAGGTAGAATTTCAATTCTGGATCCATAAAGAACGAACGTTTTGAAAAGTACGTTAACGTAACGTAACGCATCATAACGCGACGTAATGTAACGCATGCTACCGTAACATACTTAAAGTATAAGTTACTAAACTAATGATGAACTTCATTTGACTAAGAGAGCAAAATAGGGAACAGTATGGTACTCTTCCCTATTCTAGCTCGGCGGGAACAAGGCTCCGGATGAAATAGACCTTTAGTATCTTGATTTCAGGAGGGGATGTCCCCTTGAATCAAGACAGGATGGGTGGGTGGGTACCCCATCCTCGTTTCAGCACTCTTCCAGCTCAAAATCGGCGTTGTCTTGATTTCAGGAGGGTACCCTCCCTGAAGCGTAAAACGATCAGCTAAAATAGGGAATGGAATAATGGAAGAGTGTCCTACACCTTCCTATTATGTAGGTACATTTGCTTTAACTTAATGTAATCTAACGGACACTAAACCATCAACTAAAACTAAAAACTTTCAACGAAAGTTTCAAGTTTGTTTTTGTTATCAGTTTATTTTTCTTCAATTATGAATCTGCCCTAAAGTGCTACTAGAATTTTCCATTTGCGACATAACTGGACCAAACGTAGATTGTCATTTGTTTCTGATTTTGAATTAAATCTTCGCTAAAATATTCAGTTCAGAACCTGTTGTTGATGTTTTAATTTACAGGCTTGTGTAATGTGCGTAAAATATGTTAATACTAGAAACCAGTTCAGTAGATTCTTTATATTTAGTACACTCTTTGCTTTTAATGTCGTGATTTGCTCTAAGTAGGACCAAGAGTGTAGGACGTATACCATTTGTTTTACGCTTTCACAAATTGCTTATTTAATAAATCATCTACATTTGCTGTTTTTTGATGGACAGAGATGTCTTGAAAGCTTAGTTTGTTTTTTTAGATTGTCACCACAATGTTACTATACTGTACTACAAACTATGATACCTATATAAACGGATTTTTTAATCGATAATATTTCAATTTCAAAACAGAGATCGGTTACTTCGTTGGGAATATCTGGTTAATGATATACCTCTGACCGGTATTTGTCGGCGAAATATATGTTTGGAGACGTGGAATTAGTTTTTTTATCCAAGTTTTTCTCAACTTTCGTGGCTGACTCAAACCTAGTGGAGTAAAAAAATCGGGAAAAAGTCTTAGCAAATTCACACTTCCTCTTGAGACTTGGGGTTTGGCCAACCAAAATTTCCAGCTTGACTATATTTTCAATACATGCTTTGTCAACACTACGTCATAACATTAGCCTTACTCCAAGCAAATAACGCCGTTTCTGTTGAATATGTGCTCACTTTATTGGAAGAGTTTTACGAACCGTTTTTACTTCCCATACGCTACGACTAGCTTGCATAAAAATATAGGAATTCTAAAAAAGAAATATTTAAGACCAACGGAAGTTCAGATTGCAGCAAATGTATGAACAAAAATTGCTGGACTTTCAATAAAACAGGTGGCGTGATTTTTTAACTACTTGTTCTACATAATTTTAATGATTCCTATGAGTTTTTATCGTAATATGTATAACCAAGTGTTTAGTTTTGTCTGAGTGTCCAACAATTTTTCGCTATTTCGATTTTGACTTGTCGACGATGTATGGCTTGATTTTGTTTCGAATATTTCACAACAGATGTATCATACATGTAGGAACTTTATACTTGTTCGTATTTAAACTAATAATCTTCTTGTAAATTTTTATTTTCAATTTAAAACTTCACTCCACTTTCTTTACTATATTTAATCTTGTCTTGAATTGAAATTTAATGAATCATCTGAATTTGGCAACAAAAACAATGTAGACAAAAGATACTTGCATATTTAACTTCAAATCAAATTAAAAATATTGGTATAAAGTCAACGATGTTCGCCTTACTTAATTAACGCTTAACGGCCTACCTTAGCTTTAACTTTATTTAAAGATAGATTGATTTTTTTATCCTAGTACATACATAGTAAATTATTTGTTCAAGTTTCATCTGTGTACATATAATGTAGGTACATAATGTTAGATTCCAGCTAACATTATACCTACTTAATAACATAATTAAAATTAAGTAAACCTAATAACATAATTGAAATAAAGACTATTACATAAGAATGTGTTCATATTTTTCTGTCAAAGTCCTTCTTAATGTTAATTAATTAGGTTGCAGAGGGATTACTTTAGAGTTAAAAAGCTTAATAGCACAAAAGCCTCCTTATTCAATTACTATAATGAGACTTTTGATTATTAAAAATTAATACCTAGGCTCTAGGTGACAGTAAACCATGCACGAATAAGATTTGCACTTGTTTTTATGTATGCTTCTGAGAGAAAAACGAAACTGGTATTTTTTAAACGTTGTCCATTTCACGTCGATTGTTTTTTATTTTCTCATGTTTCATTTTCATATTCAAGTTTAAGTTCTGCTGTGTCAGATGCGTAAAGCCGCAAACCCCCTGTTTGATTTGTTTAAAATGGAATAAACGATTTTTATTAAATTCCTTGCAAAAAGTAAATTGTAAGAATGACCTTGATTTTTATTGAGATGCAAAAACAAGAATGGGTGCCATTTTTTGGGCACCCAAAGTTGTTTAACAATGAGAGAAAACAGGTGGCGAGATGTTTAGCCGTTATGGATACATCCAGGGCAAAAAAGTTAAACTTTAAACTTTAACTGAAATTAAATAAAGTTAGGGATATTACTTTAACTTTAACTTTAACTCCAAAAAAGTTAGAGGTCTTACTTTAACTGTAACTTTAACTTAAATTAAAACAAACTTACTTTAATTTTAAATTGAAGTTATTTTAAAAAAGTTATATAAAAGTCATTGATTTTCGGCTTTCTTTAACTTAAACTTAAATTGCTGACTGAGCCTTACTTTAACTGTAACTTTAACTTAAATTGAAGCAATGGCCTTTACTTTAACTTTAACTTTAACTTAAATGAAAATGGATTAACTTTTTTGCCCTAAACATACCCATTGTATTCTTTACTTGAAACGCAAAAATTTGTGCTTTTCATAATGAAATCACATGTCCTGCTTTGTCTCAGTTTCCAAAATTTTTTGGTCAAACTTAGTTAGTTCTCTGTACAAAACAAAAAGATAATTTGTTTAAAGGTTCTGGTCTGGACAGGACTGCTGGAATGCGCTACCCTGGGATGCGACTGGAACTTTAAAAACACTTTTGTCAGAAGTTGTGAGATCGTCATTCAAAAGTTCCACCTGTTGACTCAGTGGTGGTACTCTTACAGCGCCATAGTACATATGTGTGGGCAAAATTTATACTTTAAACTTTTTAGCTTAAAACTTAACTGGTTGAAAAAGTCACAAAACTAACTACCTACAATTAGATAAAGTTAATTGACAAGTCACAAGATAGACTAGGTTTTTTTATACCGTTATATTTGACCAACTGTTTTAATCTGACTACTTTAACCGAAAAAATATATTTTTCTACGTACATGTCGTTGAGTTATTATTACTAATAGCTTTTTTAAACGAATTATAATTGCGGGGCGTAGAAAAAAACAGTGCAAAAAAAGTATCCATCTCCTCTTCAGCCTACGTTATTGCTTAGCAGCTGTTGCCGGATACAAATCAGTTTCCAAGATGAAGTTAATTTCGAGGGAGAAAAGACGGAGGAAGAAATTCAATAAAACATGTCTGCCCGTTTTATTGGAGAATCCTTAGCCTCTTCTGGCCACCCAGCCCTATACAGCTTCATGTGTTTTATACTTAGAAAACGTTAAGGTTTAATTTAAGGTCTAATGATTAATTTCACAGATGTAGAAGCATACATGTTAAGGTTGTGTTTATTGTTCAGTTTACGTGAATAAGATTAAAAGTTTGCCTTTATATATTTTAAAAAAATGAATATAAGACGTATGGAGATATGTAGATTTGAATTCAAAAGAACAGATACTACTTTATACAGTGTTTTGTTTGTCTTTTTGTTTGTCTTTTTTTGGTTTTTAGGTCGTAGCCACAAAATTTCAGAATTAAACAGAACAAAACATTATTGGTAACATATATACAAGCATTAGTTGAACACCTGTCACATAGGCCCAGTGCAAAAGTTCACAGATACTAATATTTCTATGTAAAAAGTTTTTTTTAACATTTTTGTCACATGTTTGCTTAGAAATTCTTAAAGCTATAATTAGTTTTATATTTATTTGAACAGTCTTTAATTCGTCTTTACAGCTAAAATATTAATACCGTCCTGTTTCCGTTAATATCTATAGGCAACTTAAATTTAATAATATAACTTTATACTTAGTGTGTACGTGTGAATTCTCATAGCAATTTATGCGTAAAACATATAATATATTTTACCCACCAGTTATTTTCACATGCTAAAGAAATGGATGTACAGAGAAAAAATTGTAAACGTTTGCACAAACATTTTTTGATACATGATTGCTTAAAAATTCTCAAAGCTATAATTAGTTTTCCAAAAAAGTTATTAAAAATTAATAATTTCTATTATGTAAGTTTGTCTTGCGTTTAGATAATTTCGTTTTAAACCCAACAATGACTTTTCGCTACATTAGCCAGATTGTCCCGCATAAAAAGTTGCCTCTGACTATCTTACTACTTTTGAGAGGAGGAGTCATGCGTTTTTTTTATTTACCACGTTAGGCAGAAATATACCGCAGAAGTCCAAAAAAAACACACTATGCTTTTAACTCTATCTTAACTTTATCACAAGTTCAATTTTATTTAAATTGTATTTACTGTTTGTATCATTTTAAACATTTATATCAAATTTGTTTTTTGTTCACTAAATCAAAAGTTTGCCACTTTAATTTTGTTGAAAACATCAAGTGTGTTACACAGACTAAAAAACAATCATTGATGAAAACAAAATTACATACTTTCTTTTTTTGAAGTCAATGCTTATGAAATATTAAGTTGTTTTTTGGTAATGAAATTAAACGTTGATTTACCCGGTTGTTCTAAATTATTCATTTCACATTCTCATGGTAGATAATTGCAGCAAGAATATTGAACCATTATAAGGTCTATTATATAGGCTCAAAAAGTGATCAGAAGCCATGAACCTGAAGTTTTTTCATGGTCATACAGTAAAAAATTACTTTGAGATTTTAATGTCTCAATGCCTTTATGTTATGTCGTATGCCTGAATGCCGACATGGTTTCACATGAAACTGGAGCAAATATGCTCCTAGTAGTAATAAAAACGAAAACGTGATAGAACAATGAATTGGCAAAACATTTTTGAGTGACAAACCATTCGTTACATGTTAATATCATGTTATGATATTAAATGTTACATTTTGACATAATCGGACATTTCAATAAAAACAATGCTACATATCAAGAGTGCATAATAAGAAGAGTATGACACTCGTCCAATTCCTGGCAGGGGTCGGAATTACAACCTGCGACCATTAACTCCAAAAACAGGCCACGAATTGGACCATAGTACCACCCCCACAAACTGGACCCCGGTCCAAAACGTGGCAGGGGTACCCCCCCCACAAACCCGACCCCGGTCCAAAACGTGGGGGGGTACCCCCCCACAAATCAGACCCTAGTGGTCAAAACGTGGGGGGGGTACCCCCCCCCACAAATTGGACCCCGGTCCAAATCTTGGGGGGGGTACCCCCCCCACAAATTGGACCCCGGTCCAAAACGTGGGGGGGGTACCCCCCCCACGTTTTGGACCCCGGTCTGAAAATGGACCCTAGTGCCAAATCAGCCAATCAAATCGCTCCGAAGTCAGTTTTTCAGCCAATTGCAGCCATGTTGGAATTATTTCAAGCCAATCAGGGTGGGCACATGTTTTGATCAGGTAATTGTTTCTCGGTGCCATTTTCATTGGTTTTTTGTTGTTATTGTGGTGAGGTTGGGGTTGGGCTGCTCCGCTACTGTTTTGCGTGTTCAACAATGCTTGCCCAAAGTTGGATTAATTTTTGAAAGGTTAGTTTTTTTATTCTCGAAAATTCGACCCCTAGGGGGGGGTACCCTGAGGGGGGTCCAGGCGGTGCTAGGCAAAACTGGACCTCGGATTCGTGTTCAGGGGCCCAAACTACCCCTAAAAACACCAAAATCCCAATTTCGAAAATTTGACCCCTGAGGACCCCCTAGGAGGGGTACCCCGGGGGGGGTCACTGGGGGGTCCAGGGTGCTCCTAGGTAAAAACCAACCCCAGATTCGGAATCAGCGACCCAAATTACCCCAAGAAAAACAATTTGTATCCAATTCCAAGAGCAAAAATTTTTTCAAGTTCACAAGGGTCCCCCCTTGCTGTTTGAGATTTTCAGAAAATCCAAAAATTTGCAGGGGTCGGCAACCCAACCAGCCAAAAAGTGAGGTTGAGTAGCCCCAACAAATTTACCTGATCAAAACATGTGCCCACCCTGATTGGCTTGAAATAATTCCAACATGGCTGCAATTGGCTGAAAAACTGACTTCGGAGCGATTTGATTGGCTGATTTGGCACTAGGGTCCATTTTCAGACCGGGGTCCAATTTGTGGGGGGGGTACCCCCCCCAAGATTTGGACCGGGGTCCAATTCGTGGGGGGGTACCCCCCCCACGTTTTGACCACTAGGGTCTGATTTGTGGGGGGGGTACCCCCCCCACGTTTTGGACCGGGGTCGGGTTTGTGGGGGGGGTACCCCTGCCACGTTTTGGACCGGGGTCCAGTTTGTGGGGGTGGTACTATGGTCCAATTCGTGGCCTGTTTTTGGAGTTAATGGTCGCAGGTTGTAATTCCGACCCCTGCCAGGAATTGGCCCAGTGTCACACTCTTCTTATTATGCACTCTTGTACATATATATCATGGAGTTCCAGATTTCAGTTTATTTTTGATGCTTTTTTTAAATTTGCATTAATAGTAGTAGCTTCATAGAACTAACCACCAATTGGGTTAAATTTAGACTTTTGAAACTTGTAGAAAAATGGAAAAAATATTACTTAGATTTTGATAAAAAAGAACATTAAGTAGATTTCGATCTGCCGCTTAGAACTGCTGCATGCACGCATTTACGTGAAGTAAACACTAAACACGTGCTTAGCATGTATGTACACATATAACTATTTGTGAGCCCAGCCTTGAAGCTTCAGCTAGTTTTGATAGTCTGCGTTTCTGCTAGAACGATGTTGCTTGGTGCAATTGTTTGCGTATATTGACTTTTCAGACCTTCGCATAAAATTCAATTCTATTTAATTTTATTTAGAAAGGCTCCTTTTTTGTTAGTCAGGACGTATTCCAAATTTAGAATTATGAGCTGTTCTGTTGCCACTTGGAATTATGCTGAAGCAGGTATGTCTGCGAGAAATTTAGATAAAAAATAGCTTGAATTTTTATTAATATATAGAAGAATGGCTTGTGTAGCTAAGACTCTATTAGACAAAATGAGCCACATTCAAAACGATGCTAAAATAATCTCAGTACATATGTACTGTTTGAAACTAGAAATATAAATTTTTATTTTCAGGTAAAACTCGGCATATGTATATTTTTTAGGTGACTAAATTTTTTCCGGGACAGAAGCATTGTTACATAGATAATCGTTGCTAAATTCAATAAGTACTTCCGCTTTTAGCTTACGTTGACTCATTCAGCTTCAACTTAGAGTTATTGAAAAATTGCTTGAAAAAAACCAAAAATGTTTTTCCGTTACAGGACCTTGTGAATGGGTGAAAAATTTTCCCGCTGCTAAAGGAACGCGACAATCACCCATTGACATTGAGCATGCTGATGTCAAGTTTGATCCGGATCTGTCTGGGGTCTGCTTCACTTTGAACTACGATAAAAAAGACTGTGCCAAACTGTCCAACACCGGACACACCTGGCAAGTGTCCGCTCGGCCGGGAGCCAAGTCAGGTAGACAAACCGAGTTGTCATATATTTTGGGGTAAGGGAGGGGCCAGTGGTGGTAGGGCAAAAAAGTTAGACCATTTTCATTTAAGTTAAAGTTAAAGTTAAAGTAAGGTCATATTTAAGTCAAAGTTACAGTTAAAGTAAAGTAAGGCGAATTTTAGTTAAAGTTAAAGTAAGCCCAAAATCGATGACTTAAAGTTAAAGTAAGGGTGTTTTAATTTAAGTAAAGTTACAGTTGAAGTAAGACCTCTAACTTTTCTGTAGTTAAAGTTAAAATTAAAGTTAAAGTATGACCCCTAACCTTTTTAATTTTAGTTAAAGTTAAAGTTTAACTTTTTTGCCCTAATGTGGTGGGGGTTTGGGTGATGTTAGGTCAACTGCATTCCTTTAGACTGTTGGTTAACTGGTGGTTCATTTCCGTCAAATTGCAAGTCACGACTCACGAAGCTACTTTAGATGGAGAAGGTCAGTCACATCCTATACGAAATTCTATGCCTGCCAACATAGTGTATTATATCATGCAAACTTTATTACTGCATCATCCTTTCAGATCTAGTTGGTGGAAGTGAAACTACTAATCACTTAAAGCAAATTAGATATTAAAACTATCAGTTTGTTAAACAGCTTATTGCTTTTTTCTATGCATACAAATAAATGTGATTGTCGATACTATAGTGGGACACTACATACTTACATAGGGTATGCGTACTATTGCGATACTTTGGTTTTATGAGCAAGTTGTCATTATTACGAGTGAGTATGTATCACAAAGTGAGTCTTGTGCCGCAAGGCAGTAACTGATAAAATATAACAAGGATGTCACTGTAAGTTCGTTCGGGAATAACCCACGAACCGACCCGAAGGCCGAAACGTAGGTACTCACAATCTGATTTTAGCTGAGACTAACTATATTTTGCTTCAGGTTTCAAAGCTACTTTTCTTCCAGACGAGTATATTTTCCAGCAGTTGCACGCGCACTGGGGCACAAATAGGAAGGACGGTTCTGAGCATACAGTAGCTGGCGAACAGTATGCCGCTGAAGTTAGTCCGCTAATCTATACAGTTACTATAACATTTATTAAGTCATATATAAACTTTAGCGAATATAGAAGCATAAAAGTGCCACTGCATTGGTTTGAATTTTTGTTCTTTTGCTAGTTTTAGACATTTTTTGTCTTGCTAGTTAATTTCTACAAAAGACAAAAGGTTTCGGTGATATACCAGCTAAAGGATAGGTAATAAAGTTAACATTACAGAAAGTTATATGTAGTAATAAAAAATAAAAATTAACCTATGTACATAGTTAGTCTTGATTTACTTATTTCCGGAGTCTAACCATTTTGTGATTAATTTGATCGGTCAGCCTAATTTTTCGAAATTATTCTTTGTTTTTTACAATTTTTATCACTAAAATTGAGTAGCAGAAGCCTGATCATGCAAATATTAATTAATTTTTAATAACATGCATAATTTACATGTATATATATGTATAAGAATAATAATAATAATATAAGAATAATAATAAATACTAGAATATGATCACAATAATAAAGCTATAAAAACTGTTCACACTCGCTGTAGTCAGTACAGCAACTTATGAGCTCAACTTATGATAAGCACATGCAAGTGTTGCTATGGGAGCTGGCATGTTTTTTGTCTCTTTAGATTCACATTGTTCACTACAATTCGAAATATGGCACATTCCAAGAAGCTGTCAATCATCCTGACGGTTTGGCTGTGCTAGGCATTTTGCTGGAGGTAACAATACGACAATACTTCAGGACTGTTAATGTACTGTTTGGATAAAATAAAGACAGTGTACATTACAGTAACCGACTGACATAGGCCCAATTCCTAACATGGATTAAACGGATTAGATTAAAATTTATTTGCCTAATAACTATCATAATAATGATCTCAATGGTGAGCTAAACGTACGAAAATTTGTGCACAAGCGGAAGTGTTATACACGTTTGTTGTAGTAAATTTTATATCAATTCATAGTCGATGTTAGGAGTTATTAACAAAACAAGTTTTAATCCAATCCGTTTAGGAATCAGTTTAGGAACTGGCTCAATATATCATATAATTTTTTCATAATTGTTTTTGAAAAAACAGATAAGATGACGAATAAATTCCACATATACATAGTTCAAAGGGGAAATAAGACCTCCACACAAAATTTTGCCCTATGAAACGGAGGAAAAAAGGTCTCACTCGAGACATCGGAACGGAAACGAGTCTATGCAGGTGTGGGTCAAATTCTTCGCAAATGAGCCCTTTCTTTTATTTTATTGAATGTATGTTAGCAAAAACTAGATAGTTTTAATAAAATCTAAGCGATTTTTACCGAAATTATAACCAAATAGCGTCTAAATCACTACTTTTGGTTAAAAACAACGTCAAAATTGCATTTGTTTTGGAGAAGGGGCAAAAATTTTGTTGAAATTGAAATAAAAGGAGAAAGGTCCCACTTAGGGGAGGAAAGGCGTTTAAAAAGGAAGACAGCTTAAAAGCTAATTATACTAAATAGCAACTTGAATGGACAAATTGTCATACAGACACAACGAACTTTTATGTTGTTTTTGAAAAGTAATTTTAGATTAGTGTTGAAACAGATATTGTGAAAACTGATTTTTGACCTTACCCTGATTCCTAAACTTGGTTTGTTAGTCATATTGAATGTGGGTGAAAACATAGTTTAGGTCCATTCTTATGGATCTAAGGCATACGTCAATACTCAATCACCATTATGAGAAATGACATAGTTATATATGTGGGTTGGTTATATAAAATATCGTATACTGCATTGACCAAAAAGGATGAAGCTGGAAAGAAGTATGCCAGTTAAATACTCAAACCGTTATATCCAATTAGCTAGGTTATCAATATAACGATAACCTAAGGTACCTAAAAATCACTGTTGTAGGAAGGATCTGCCAATCCTGCCTTGGAAACTTTGGTGCCGCAGTTCAACAAAATTCAATACAAAGGCGACGAAGTTGACCTTCCCAATGGCTTGGACTTTTTTGGGCTGTTACCAGGTTAGTCATATCTAAATTTTTTATCTGAAATCTTAAATTATCCAAGTCTACTTTATTGAAGCTAAACTTGCTACAAGAAATGCATCATACATACCTAAGCTGAAAATATGTTATTAATTTTTGCAATTTTCGCCAAAAAAGTTAACCCCTTGAAGTTAAAAATTAAGCGTGACGAGGTTAGCAATTTAATAGGTATTAGTGGGTATTGATTGTACTTTAGATGACAATGAGTTTAAACTTTATTGAGCAAAGTAAAGTCAGTATTTTGAGGTATTGTCTAATTAAAAAACTTATAACAAATTCAAAGTAAAATTAACGGTTACAAAACAATTTAATGCATACAAATTGAGCCAAATCGTTTTGAGTTATATGATTTTGCCCACTTTTAGATACGTACGAGGAGTTTTGGACGTACCAGGGATCTCTAACGACACCGCCATGCTATGAGTGTGTCACCTGGATTCTATTTCGAGATGATATATTCGTATCGGCTGACCAGGTACTGCCCATAACTTAACCATACATATCCATAGCTCAGGATTGTCCAAATAGCTCAAATATAACTATGGTTTTACCCAAAAACGTATGTATGGAACTTCATGGCTTCATAGCAACTTCGTCGTTTAAGATAACCCCCAGAATGTGTACATCATTCAAAAGCATTTTTGATGGAGATTTTTATATTGAAATATTTGAAAAAAATTTGAGTAAAAATTTTTAATTCAAATAAAATCGATCTTTAGTTGGTCTGCAAATTAAAAAAAGTTGGATGTTTCGTTGTTGTTGTCTATTAAGGTTGCGCTCAGCAACAAAACTCATATTCGGCGTTCAGCTCATGCAATAAATAGCAATACCACTTTAATTGTACATCAAAGAGACATCAAAAAAACCTATTTAGAATACACTTCAGCACTTTAATGTAAATGTATCAAATTTTCTGACCATGTCGAATTTCCTATTCACACTAATTTTGTTTTTCACCTAGCTCAGCAAAACTTCAACCGGTTTTGACGATCTTGGTATCGATAGAAAGATCCTTCAAAAATCTAGACGTGATTGATCTTCGATTTTTGATTTTAGTTGTGATTTTGCAAAAAAATCGATTTTTCAAAAATGAGTTGCGTTTGAGCGACTACAAAAAGTGCTGCGAGTCAAAATTTGAAAATCGAAAAACTTTCACGTCTGCATTCATATTTTTTCTTTCATTGTTCAAATTTTCAACTCGATCGCAATCGGCAGCTGGGACCCAGGTCAAAAAAAAGTAGTCCATTTCGCTACGCAAAAATGTGAGGTTTGCCCACACGTTTCCCTTTTTCAAAATTTTGACCTTTCCTATGACTGCATATTTCCGTTGAAAAAGTCACCAAAAGCCATACTCAATTTTTTAAGAAATTAGATCAAAAATTTGTCATTTTCGAAGATTTATCAGCTTTTTAGGTTTTTCATTTTCTTTTTGCTATTTTCACGGCTAAATAACTCAGCAAAGCTTCAACGTATTCTTATGTTTAATACATACATCAATTTAAAGCTAAGAAATCGCGTATTTCAGTGATATGAGTAACCATTTTATATTAAAACAAAAAATTTTATGCTACGGCTACAAAGTTGTCCAAAAAAATTTTCAAAATTTTTTTATCACAATATGCACATCAAATGAAGGTTTTTTTATTCTGAACAACTTTCCTTCGAGACAGTATGGTCAAAAATGTCGCTGAAAAAATTAACCGCTTAAGTCGGCTCCCCTGAGCGCCACCTTAACAAGCCCTTCTCATATTCTGCAGCTTGTATATACTGGTTTCAATAATAAGTTGAAAGTCAAAAATGACATATTAAACTGTTTTTTCAGCTAAACGCAATGCGACAAATTTTCGACGGACCTTCCAGCGATCCAAAAGCCAAGAAAATGGCCAACAATGTTCGACCTCCACAACCACTGCACGGAAGATTAGTTCGGTCCTCTTTTCCTTCGAAATAAAACCGGACTGATGGGATAATTCATTTGCTACACCGTGATGTCTTCTTCAACACACAGACAGTAAAATCAGTTTGCGGCGTCCATTTGAGAGTTATGGATTAATTATAAATTTGACTGCAGTAATAGTATAAAACAGTTTTACCCAAAAATTGTTTGCATAATTCTTAAGTAGGTAGGTACATAGACGTGCACATACTAATCTTCTGCCCAACGTAGCCTAGACAAACGTTTCCAATTAACCCCAGCTCAAAAACCCGCGACACGGACTTCCTTAATGTTCCCGACATTTGAAGTTTTATGCTGTATAAGTATGGGTTATGGCACTGGTTGGCGTGCTATAAGTGATTTATACGCATGTTTCTGTGAAACTCCGAGTGCAGGAGCACGAGTGCGCGAAGCGCACGAGTGCACCTGCACGAGGGTTTCACACATGCGTATCAATTACTTTTAGCACAACCACCAGTGCTATAAGTGACTTGTAAATCGATTCGAGTATAGCGTGCAGTATAAGTAGACTGCACGCTGCGGCGTGCAGTATAAGTCGGGTTATTGCACTTGACTCTATAACCGAATCGAGTTACAAGGAAATTTATATCATACCTGTCTTGAACTAACAGTGCAATAACTAACGACAATAACTAAGTGCACACTGCTAGATTCACAGCGTGCCGTATAATTCAGTTATTGCACTGCTGTAGGCGTGCATCTTAGTTATTGCACTGTTGTTTCAAAACAGGTATAACATAAGTACATTTGTAGCGTGCACTCAGCAATCATTTGCACTGGCACGCGCTGCGCTCACTCGTTCATGCACTTGGAGCTTCACGTAACAGTGCGTATAAATTACTGAGTGCACTCTACATCGTGCCATAACCTACACTTGTTGTTTGTGCGATTTGTGGCCTCTACATCAGAGGCCAATTTAGAATGAATTTTTAGGGAGGAGGGTGATTAATTTTTAAAACGTTTAGTGAAATTTCTTTATTTTTTTGTTGTAGTGCAAAAGACCAAAATAGGTTTCTTGAAAACTATTTCACTTAGGAAATCGGCAAAAATCAGAGGCCGCATCTCCGTCCCTCTACCTGATTTTCGTTGAACTGAATTGTTCCATTAGCAACAGTAAACTAATGAATGAGCCACCTACCCTAATCGCTGTTATGTACTGCCCTAGTTAGAGGTAGTCTATGGAATCCCTGATTTTGACAAGTCGATGTTACGTGGCGTCGAGGGTGTGTATGTAAACATAGGTATGAAAAATGAACAAAATCTCATCTGCTCATTTAAAGGTTCACATGTGACGTGTGACATTCACAAGTCTACAAAAAATGCACAACTGTTGAAATGTAGAAACTGTATACAAAACTGTATAATTGTAGAAAACTGATATAATTGTATAATTGTAGAATTGGAGCAAACCTATGTTTGCATATAAGCAAATGTTTAGTTCCTTTCTTTTATAAGTGTAACTTATAGCACGATGTAGCGTGCACTCAGTAATTTATACGCACTGTAACGTGAAGCGCCAAGTGCAAGAACTAGTGCGCGCAGCGCACGAGTTTATGCACGCGGGCTTCACGTGTTAGTGCGAATAGGTGCTAAACTTATGTTATATCTGTTTTGAAAAATACAGTGCAATAAGTCAATAACTAAGATGTACGCCTACAGTAGTGCAGTAACTAGATTCTAGATGCACGCTGTGAATCTAGCAGCGTGCACTTAGTTATTGGCGTTAGTTATTGCACTGTTTTTTCAAGACAGGTATGATACAAGAAATAATACCTTACTTCACAAGAGCACTCGCAATACCAAAATATTACCTAGGAAAGTACTATTTATGTAGCTTTCATTGACTAAAGTCCGGTTCGTACCCGTCCTTTTGGCTGTACTTTTCTCCTTTTGGTCGTCCTTTTGTCCTTTTCTTTTTGTTCGGGTGTCCTTTTGAAAACGTCCTTTTGTACTTTTCCTTTTCAGTTGTCCTTTTGGGTTTTTAAAAAACGTCCTTTTGATTCCGTCCTTTTGTCTTTTTCAAAAGTCCTGTTGTCCTTTTGAAAGTGTCCTTCTCCTTTTCCTTTTCCTTTTGTGCTGTTGTCCTTTTGCAATTTTGTTCTGTTGTCCTTTTGAAAAGTCCTGATGTCCTTTTAGGCTGTCCTTTTCTCCCTTTGAACTTTCCTTTTCAAACTGTCCTTTTGTCTCGACCAATCAAAATTTCTTGTGTCAAAATTTTAATATGTATATTTTTGACTAGGATTATGTGAAATTTGGTAATTGGTATTGGTTTTTTGTGCTCGATTTTTATGCGGCGGCTGAGTTTTACTGTGTTTAAATTTTGCAGTATATTATGCAATTATAAACAATGTTTATTGCTCGGGCACACATAGGTTCAAAGGCCGTACGCCCGTGGACCAGAAGAGGTCGCAGAGGTGCGACAGGAAATGCGCGAATGTCGCACGAACTTGTCCGGAAAGTTTCTCAGCTGACGAAGGACTGACAAAAACGGTGTCTCAGAAAATTTAATGGGTGCACACGGTACAACCGTTTGCACCGTTGTCGCCGGCGGCGCAAAACAAAAGCAGAAATAAAGGGTTAATGACTGGCTTGCAGCAGTTCGTTGATTACTCAGAGCAAAACAAACCAAACTGCTGAAGTCGTGCTGACGACAAACACGTGACCTTGTCCTTGTCCTTTAGTCCCTTTCCTGTTCTGCTGAAGTCCCAAACACTACAGGACAAAACAGAAAGAAAAGGAGAAAAGGACTTTTCCAAAAGGAGAAAAGGACGTTTTCAAAAGGACAAAAGGACAGTTTGACAAGGACAAGGTCTTTTTGAAAAGGACAAAAGGACTTTTCGAAAAGGAGAAATGGACGCCGAAAAGGACGGCCAAACTGATAAAAGGACGGGTTTCATTTGCAGTCAAAATTTTTTCCAAAAGGACAAAGGACAAAAGGACGAAATTCAAAAGGACGAGTATGAACCGGGCTTAACATTACACTAATTATGGTAACTAAGAAAGTTACATTTAGTTCAAATTTAGAAGTAAAAAAGCCAATATCAGTCACTTAAAAACTTGTATCAATAGTTAGAAACATACTTGTGATGAAAGTATGGATTACGTAATCTGATGTAGATCAGTGGTATTATTTTTATTTACAGTCTTGTTGTTTGTGTATTGTAAATTTGTACTAAAAATGGGGTTAAGATTACAGTATTATATTTAATCGAGTAGTTTATATCTTATTAATTATTATCTGCTGTGACAGTAAATGAATGTAACTTAGTGCTAATTGATTAAAACAAAAATAAATTCACAAAAGAAAATTGTGCATGCTTGCGTTTTTATGTTTGCTTACAAGTGAGTACATTGAAGCTGTCATTTTTTCCTGTCAGCATCGCAATGCCGTCAGGTCTTTATGCTGCTCCTTGAAGCGTAGTTTGTGTGCGTTTCGGCATTTTGGTAATATATTGACCACGCAATTAAATATAAAAGCAAATAGCCATCTCTGGTTGCAAGTTTTAGAAACTTGAACTTTTTTGGAGTCATTTGCTAGTAATAAAAAACCTAATATATGCAAGGCATACGTCTATTTGAAATGGCCATGAAGATTTGATATGACATGAGTTAGTATTTGATAATAGCGGTTTTTAATCTAATTATATTATATCATATAATTTATTGATTATCGTTAAATGAGACATCAAAATCATTAACATAAATTAGCTAAGAACCTATGTATCTCTTTTTCTGTTGAAATTTTCGAAAAGAAAAGACTCCCAGCGTCTCATTTAAATAAACTAAGAACTATTGTCGATTGAAAGCTGTGGCACAAAACTTTTGTACGCTCTACTAACAACTACATTTCTATATGTTCTGCTCGGAGAGCCTCCTTAAGAAGAACGAAAGGTATGAACAACGAAAACCGAGCGTCTATTAGCCTTGGTCAGTGCGGATTTAGTGCATGCAGGACTAAGGCAGTTTTGATGTTTTGAGAAAAACTTTTTTCCAAAAACTTTCTTCCCACTTTTTAAAAAGGACAATCAAGCAATACTAAAAGCCGAAACGTAACTGATGACTGTTGAGATGGGAATAGTGCTAATTGGGTTGATAAATGAGTGATGGTAAGATCATGGGATTATAGGTGTGATGATGGGAGCTAATAAATCAACTTTGAAACGCGATTTTCACCCCCAAACGCCTCATGTGACAAAATTCTTCAAATAAATTTCTTGTTTGACTGTGTCTTGTGAGTCCACAAACCGAGAAAATGTAAGCAGTCTGCTCTAGCTACCTATGTGGAAACAATTTTTCAAATGTACTTTCAGAAACCGTCCAGTTATCAAGTCGGCTATTCGACATACTTAATAGTGGTCACGTTGTTTTCAAGATCTGAGGATTAACCTCATATGTACCTATTTAAACTTTATGCGCCAAAAACTGCTCCTCCAATAGAGTCTAACTCAATGTTTCAGTGCTTCAATTTTTTGCAGCTATTTCCATTATATGTATTGCTAATGATGTTTTGGTTGTCGGTATGCCATTTCACTATTTTGCTAATCAAAATACGTTCTGGAGAGTTTCACAGGAAAATTGCATTCCTGTTTTCCTGCCAGAAAACCTGTATTATTTCCATCTGAAAATACTTATTGCTACCTTTTATTACATTTTTTGCCTCCTTTTGACACATCTAGATGATGCTCCGGAAATTTTAGTTTCTGGGTACTTTAGAAACGGATGTAGGTAATTCCATCGTTCACCTATTTATATCTTTCATATCTATGTACATGCAGAACTGATTTTCCATGCACAGCAAAGGAATAAAACACAAACTAACGTCCAGTTGTTCAGTCTTATTCTTCTTCTTTTTCATAACAAATACATAGAATGATTTTAGCCATTTCTGCTTTTTCTAAACTTTTTTTGCCAAGTTTTAGATACTATTTTAAAAAACTATAAGCTACAAGCGATTACAATAGCCAAATTTGAGTACTTGTTTAGAACTACAGATTTTTTACGCTCGATCTCATTTCTATTTAGCATTCACACGTGCTATCACAGCAAACGATGATGCATACCACAGCTTTGGATGAAAATATGTTTGCGAAAGCATAAGTTTCCAATAAGTTGTATGTAAACGTCTTAAAATGTTTACTAGTCAAGAGGCCAGAAAATTGTATTTTGCAGTTTTAGGAACTCAAGTCATCTTGTTGATTGGTTTCTTTTAGTTGCGCGTGCACCCATGAAAGGAAATACATGCCCCTCGCGTGCCAAAAATATGTGTTGCAGACTATTACATGCTTGTAGCACGCATGATCACGATTAATACTTATACATTGGTCACAAATTATTAATTGTTTTTCTTTTTGGATGCTTCACGCGAAAAATTGCACGCAATTTCATTACAACAACAGAATCATAACAACTGTTTGCATCGTTTCTCAAAAAATATGTCACGCACTCATGATAATATCAGCTAATAAGTGCAACTGCATAAATGTGACTGTTCAGCTGTAATAAAATTTGTCACAGTTTATGTATTGGCTACACATTAAGACATTGGCCTCAAGAAGAAAAAATTTCAGAAAGTATATGCGTAATGTTTGTTTGTTTCCCTACGCTGTCTATCAATGTCATTTTACTCTAAATGACTAAATAGAGCAAATGTCCTAAGTATATTTTTCCTGTTGGGCCACAGCCCAACAGGTCTTTCATTTTGATTTTGAAATCCTAGGGTGCTGCTAACGTTAAAGGGCTCATGTACGGAGTATGTTTTACACGTCCGCCACCGTTAAATCGCAACCGTCTACTTCATTTTATCTAGGTACTACATATTATGTAAATGCTTGGCTGGCTTGCTTCAGTGTAAGTGTACTGGGTTTGTAATTTTCGTCGTTTCGTAGGCATGGTAAAAAATTTCCAAAGAATTCTTCCTCAGGAATCGATCCTACAGGCTTCGGTTTCAGAGTAACACCTTCTAACCACTATACGATGCTGTTGTCTTTGTACAGAGCTTATACATATTACTATATGCATGAACTACATAGTGCAAACTGCAATTGTTTGTTGTCGGAAAAATCAATAGTTCTATACCGCGTGGATGCATTTGTCATGTCATTTTGGGTCAGTGAAGTTCGAAGCATTCGCTTAGGTAGACGTGCAATACACTAACAGTGTACTAAAAGTTATTCCATATCTACAGCATAGTTTTGGACAATTTACTGATAAAATCTTAACGACATACATGCCCGTGAAACGAAATCTTATAAAGGTTTTGCTGTCTAATAAGCTGGTTTTTATTATTTATAAAATATAAAATAAAATATATAAAATATATAAAATATATATTTATAAAAATATATTATCATTTATTTATTATTTATTTTTCCAATATTGGTTTTTGGTTTTATGCATTAAAAATTAGACATGAGCTGCCCAACAGGTTTACGATGGCTTCTGGCCAATGTACTTAAAAATTACAACTTAATGCTTACTGAATGTTTTTGCCGAAAATTGGACTTGTTTTAGTTGGACTGAAAACAAGTAGGTCCCCAAAAGGGCAAAATTGCTTCCCCGGTGTCTCTACCTTTCAGGTTTAAATAAATTGGTTCTATTCCATACTTACTGTAAGCTACACTGCGTACCTTGACTCTACTAACTGCTTTATACCTACATAGCTTCTTCTTAGTGAAAAAACAGTGTTTTCTAATTGCCCTTATATATTACTGATGAAACATTATGGTGCCAATTCAGAAACAGTACATTAGCCTACTACAATACGTCAATGTTTCGAATTTCGTATTTATACGCAGTCAAAAATCAGCAGGCATCTCTCAAGCTGAAAATACACGCAAAACATACTTGCTATGCACTTATGCAGCCTGCTGATCAGCGTTAAACGCTGTGAGCTTTTAATTTCAAAACGATGGTTCCTTCTCTAGAAGGAACAAAAAATTGTTAAATGATCCAAAAAGTAAATGTGTCAGTAAAACAAATTCTGCGCTGATGTATGAATTCATGAAATATGCTTTCACTAAAACTATTTCATTTTCAAAAATTTGTTGTTTGCCACGCGTTTAATCAAACTATGCCCAAATTAGAACAAGCTGTTATTTTTGTCGCATATGTACGTCCCCGTACCGTATTACATCGACTAAAGCCACTGTTTTAAATTAAAACCTTGTGTCGAATGAAGCCCTTGTCAAGGCAATCACAAAATTATAAAATTTTCGCCTGGAATACAGCTTGCTGGGTGTTGATCAAAATGTCGTCGAATGAAGCGTTGAGCACGTCCACGCACAAACGAAATTGTTACTACTACTACTACATAATAAGACATCCATACAGTACATACAAAAACATTTTTACGTGGCGGCCTCAGCCGCCGCGTATATACTATATTGCAATCGTCTTCAATGATTGCATGTACTTCTACGTAAAATTGTTGGCAGGTCTTGAAAAACCATTGTTTGTGTGAGTGTGTGTATCATATTGTACACGTTGGCATAGGCTATTTAGCTAGAAGCAACGGTGAGCAACACCGTTTGTGCGAGCGTTCGTCGGATCATTCATAACATGTTCGTAGCTAGTGCCAAGAATGTTAAGTTCATAACAGTGTTGCGACGAAACCTGTTGCGACATTTCTTCGTAGATTATATATCAGCGCGCTTCAAACCAGGAAATGTCAGACTTACGATGCCATTGCCAACCATCTTGAGTGGTACGGACAACGTACATATATAACGCTGTGTTTACAGAAAATTTTCTGCTAAAGTGGGTTCCTTTTGTGGAACTAACTGTAAGTGTAGGCTTACGGTTTTTGGTTGCTGAGGAATGTATGAAACATGATCCACAAATACAGTCCCACTCCTCAGTAAGTATCATATTTATGTAGAATAAAGTTAATTTGCCAAAGTATCATCAAACTTTTACGGTATCAGCGGCTGACTGATTCTGTAGCTGAGCTTGGCAAGCGATTTCTAGAGTGCATATGTACATATTGACGTAATTTTGGAACCCAAACTGAGCGAGAAAAATCGCGATTGCGGGAGTGAGAGAGCATTTCAGACCAATTATTTGCCTATAGCATCTACATATTATACAATAAAAAGTTATACTGTGCCACATAACATTTTCTGATATACGTAGTACCCTTTTTAACCATTAGTGCTAAAATTGCTGGCTAACAAGCCCAATCTGCGGCAAAACCTTCAGTAAGTATTAAGAATTACATTCAAGTAAGCTGACCAGTGGGTCAGCTAAAACCTGTTGTGCAGCAATTATTTATCGTACTGCGTGTATGCAAAATATTGTACACGTTTTTGTCTCGCAATAAGTTGGGTATGTAAAAATTTAAAATTGTTTTCATCTTACAACAAATTACGTAAGCACGAGTTCTTCTGCTGAGCAGAGATGCACGGGAGCAAAATTTAAGGGGGGGGGGGTGCCCCGTCAAAAATTTTAAGGGGGGTGCCCATGCCTAGGTGCCAGACATATTGGCTTCATTGTAGATTCAGTTTAGTATGTTGAAAGCTGATTGCTGTGAAATAAGTTTCTGTTTGCGCTTTGCTGTCCGTATATTGACAATATATACATACACTACCACATTACTCGACGATTTGCCTGCAGTTTACTGTAGCGAGAAAAGCATATATACGAGCAAAGTTACACACTGAAGACAACATGTACGTCACGCGGTACATATCTTCTAGGTATATCGTCTTATACAAAACATTCAAAATAAATTGCTTTTCTGGCTATATTTTTTTCCTCTGTTTTCTAAATCGAACATCGATTCATAGTCCCGATCAAAATTCTTTTCAGCGTCACTCATTCCCGCCCTGGGATTGTAAATTTGTTGTTTCGCATCAGAAAGAAGTCCATTTTTTTTGCGCCATTTTACTGCCATACGAAGGGCATTAAACTTTTCAATATCAGGATTTCCATTAATACGTATTCGGAGTAACGCATCCATAGTTTTGCTTCCCAGGCGATTTCGACGATCGTACTTTATGTGCTTCATTACTGAAAAACCCCTTTCCGCATCCGCAGAACCCATAGGAAGAACCAGTGTTGTGCGGACCAGTGTCTTAATGCAATCACCCCATCCCATATTTCTTTGTAGATAAAGTGGCCAAAACTCAACTACATCTAGTTTAATCTGACATTCAAAGTCGTCAGATTCAACAATTTTTGGTAAAATTGATTCCCATTCTTCCAGGCAAGCATTTACATCCAAACCAAATGTGCGAGCTAAACTTGAAATGTGGTGATCACTAAACGGTATATTTGACATGGCCTCAGCATAAATACTACGAAACATGTTTGCCGTTGCCTTGTACAATCCTTCGTTGATTTCTTTTTCTAGGTTTTGCTCAATATTGGAAGCTGTCGTTGCAATATTTTTGCTACTTCGTTTTTTCAATAAGTCTTCTATGGCAACATGGCCCGATGTTTTTGGATGATTGTTGATTTCATCTCTGTTGTCGTTTTTAGTTTTTTTCAGTAAACCTTCCTGTCTAGAAAATGCCGTTTTGTATCTAGCTGAGAGTTTGAATTGATCGTAGTATTTATAGCATAGTTTGCATCTATATCTTGACTTATTAGGTTCTTCATTATCGGGTAAATATTCGAACCAAACTTGTCGCCTTTCATTTGCTCCTTTAAACCAGGAACTGCTCATTAAATTGCTTTGATGTCTGTCCATAAATTGAAGCCAGGATTGACTAAACTGTCGTTTGTCTTCCCATTCAGGCACAGAATCAGTAATCAACTGTTGTACTTTGGCAGGCACTGCAATGCCTTGCTCAATTCTATCAAGAACATCTCCAGAATGTAATTGCCAATATTGTTCTTCGACGGCTGAAGACGATACACAATGTTCTGTATTTTCGGCAGCAGCCGCGTCTGTATACCGTTGATGTGGGACACTGCGAATGGAATAAATACTACGAGGAGGTTCGTCTGTTAAAATATTTTCCAACCAGAAAGAACTGCCAGAGCAATCATTTTCAGCTTTAGGACTCGGACGTCCCATTTTAAAATATTGTGGAACAAACCCCCCGGTCTGTGCTGTACACCGATTGAGTGATTTGTCAGAATGTTGCGAAGTGTCCCAATCTCGTAAAATGTATGACATGTCTTTGAAATCCGGCTGTAAAAGTTCAAATATGGTACAGCGATCTGTAGGAGATCGCCGTGCATAAACAACCATGTCTTTAATGTACGTTTTTATCAACACCAAGGATTCGTCTGTTATTTTCACGGATAACCGTTCTTTTGATAGCGCGAAAGTGTCGCGTAGCAATTTTCTTACTTGTCCGTCAGATGCGTAAAGCAATAAGACTGCATTTGGAAATTTGTTTCCATTGCCAATAACTGAAGTTAATGTTCGTTGTTGTTGCTGCCTGTACTTGTTACGAGCAGTAAAAAAGGGATTAGAGACAGGCAAATCTGGAGTTGGATTAACAGTATCGTCCCCAATTAAAATATAACGCTGTCCATCACTTAAATGAGTGTTTTGTAGATTTGCAAAAAGTGTTATTTCAGCTGCCTTAACGCCGCTGCCGTAAGCCCGTAAAACAAGCACAAAATATCCGCGAATGTCAATAGGTTCGTCTTGGTAATTACGCACAACAAGCAGTTCTATGTATTCGTTAGTTCTAATTCCGGATTGTCAGAATTGATTTCATTAATGACTAAGTGGAAAGATTCAGTCAGAGCCAAAAGCGATAAGATTGAAAACGAATATAAAATAGCCATTTATTTAGAAAGAAAGAATGCTCAGAATAGCTGTAGGAAAGTATGAAGCATGAAAGTAATCAATACGCGCAACCTAGGCTACCGTAGTGCTGTTATATAAACATTGTATAAACTTTGAGCTTTGAACATATAAGCTCAGCAGATAACGCACGTATGGCCAGAAGATAGTGAAGTACATGTAGCCTAGGCTACCGCACTACCGCAGTTAGGCAGAACACAAGAGCTCAGGGGGGGGTGACCCCTTGAGGGGGGGTGTGCCCGCCGTCTGAGGGGGGGTGACCCCTGAGGGGGGGGTGCCCGAGGTCTGAGGGGGGGGTGCCGACCCCCCTGAGGGGGGGGTGGATACCCCCCCCTACCCCCCCCTATGTGCATCTATGCTGCTGAGTAAAGTTTCATGTAAGCGTTACCGAGGTGAACCCTTAATAACTGTTGACGCAAACTATTCATCATCGCTGTTTCAAGAGACACATCTTTCGCAACGTTAATTATATGGGTAAGCAGTACGCATCCAATACGCATCCAGTACGTCATCAAACGTATGAGATTTTAGATTTGAATTCAATTTTATTTTTTTCATAATTGAATTCAATTTAAATGTTCAGACTGACACTTAATTAGATCCGTTTTACATTCTACATAGTTGATACCCTTTGCATCAACTGTTTCTATGAGCCCGGTTGGCCTAGCTTGCAGGGTGTCCGATCCGTAAGCGGAAGGTTGATAGTTCGAATCCACCCGGGAGCTCATTTTTGAAAATTTACCCGACATTTTTGTCTTAAACAGAATAGAGTCAATTAAAATGAAGTAGGTCTGCAGTAATTTCACTGAAGCTGTTAACGACGAATACACTGTAAATCTAGGTGACACACGCACATACAAACATGAGCTGATGTTTAACACGCACACAGACAAAACTATTGCACAGTCTAGTGTTATCTCGCCAGAATCAAAATTAAAGACCTGTTGTGCTGTGGCACAACAGGAAAAATTAATATTAAAAATAAGAGTGATTCTGTTTACTTGCAAATGTTAGCATTTAAAAGTGTTGGCGCCGCGTTTTATATTCGAGGAATATCCTCAGCATTGCAAGGAAGTCGCAACTAAAGTTATCCAAAACTAATTCAACTCTACTCGCAAAACGTGCTTGTTCGTATAGTGTTCGCAACGGGTTGAAATGTATCAACGCCAGCTGATCTTACTGTTCACAAATGACATGTCGACCGAAACAACCGATCCCGATTTTACCCACCCCTTCTGACACGACACTTTCTGGTGTATAAATACATTGCCATTTCGACATTCAGAAATAAATTTTACATTTACTTATCACGCAAAACCTTGGGAAGACTGATTATGATATGCAAGGTAAAGGTAAATATATTTTTTAAATGAATTTTAAATTTTTAAAAAAACGCCAAGACTGGAAGGGCCGTGGCGATTGGCGAGGCCTGATTCTCGTGGGAAAGGCGTGTCACCGCAACGGGTAATAAAAGTGGTTGTTTTTGGGGAACATTGCCCATCAGGGACATTGGGTGGAATTCTAGAAGGGTGATTAAGTTAGTCAGTGATTAAAAAATAACGCTCGTGCAGAATGACATCAGGCAAGTCTATTCTCAGCGTGTAGAATTCTACCTCGATCTGTAAATCTTCATGAAAAGGTATAGTTTGTGTCTTGAATAAAACTCCCGTTTTGAATAAAGCAGGTCGTTTACGAAACAATAACGATCTGACTTTATTTAGCTTTACTGTATACGACATTTATGTACACTGTTACGAAAAGCGCCAAGGGCAAGTGCAGCACACTAAGCTATAAGCGCGCGCGTGCTATAAAAAGCATATAGTTTAAATAGCTTAAAAATTATAAAACTTTCATGCTAAATTCCAAACTGAATTTGTCATATAGGAATGTCATTTTCAGCATGATTTCTTAAATCATTTAGTAAAGCAAAAGAATGGGATCTTGATAAGTGAGGCATTGTTTACACTGCTTTGTCTTGTTCTAAGGTACTTGAAATACTAATAATTATTATCACTTTTATTTGACTAGGACCCTCACGCTAAAAGCAGCAGGTGATTCCAAAACAGTCATCGTCCGCATTATCTTGTTCCGGTAGCAACTGAAATGTTCAAGACAAACGCATGTCACGCAAACTCGTGCGAACGAAGAATTTTGCCAGTTATAAATACAATATGATTTTTCAGAATTTGTATTTATTCTGTTTCTATCTAAGTCTGATGAAAAACAGCATCAATTCTTTGAAGAGAGACATTTGAGTATTTTCCAGGTAGAGAGTCTTAGGGTGGATTTCAAAAAGCTGGTTTTACTAAACCATTGGTTTTACGTACGTTTTGCATGATTTGCACATAATTTCATTACGAAATATCGTCTGATTTGCTACGAATTTCGCAGATTTTCTTAAACCATTGGTTTATCTCAGTTGAAATTTCAAACTTGCAGCGCAGCATGTCTCTGTTCTTCTGAAATTTCAGCTGAGCTAAACCAATAGTTTAAGAAAATGTACAAAATTTGTAACGAATCAGGAGATATTTCGATATGAAATTATGTGCTAATCATGCAAAACGTACGTACCTAAAACCAATGGTTTAGTAAAACCACCTTTGTGAAATCCACCTTTAGTGTCGTACTGAGTTCAAATAATGAGCTGTTCTTGTGTACAAGAACATCATGGTACCAGTTTTTAGATTTGGTTAACGTTATTTAGCCAGTGTCAACAAAAGTTGATTTAACTAAATTAATGAAAATGAACTTTAGCAATTGATTTGTAAACTCTCGTCCTTCAAGTCTAATAAAAACGCACACGATTACTGTTGGAATATACCTACTGGAACTCTTTCGATGAAAGATTAGTTCTCTGAGAACCGTTGCCTTACTACCTTGGGACTGGAGAACAGATGTTTACAGTTCCACCGTGCATGTACTCATACTCGTGCACGTGAATTAGTATTCATACTTTGACAACTTAACGTAAATGGCTGCAGTTAAAATGTATTATTTGAACTGGCACACGTATCTAAACTCAAAACCACACCACGGCTAGGACAAGACAGTTTTGCTTTACAGTTAAAATTGCAATATTTCTGATTTTTAACTTCTAACTTCTTCTAGATTTCTAATTTCTAACTCTTGGAGAGTTTGATCTAAAAATATACCACGCATTGGTAGTGGTAGCGTAAAAAGTGACTGCAGAGTTAGAGCTAAGTTTGCCAAAGTTTTATTTGAACTAGATATAAAGCCATCTTTTTCTTTACGATACCTTGCAGTCAATTTGGTTGTCACATTTAAAAAGTTGCAAGCGTTCATGCAGTTTTTGAGGCAGATTGTTTTCTTCCTTGTTTTTCCTTCAATTTTTTATTCCTTCAGTAATTGAAATAAATGGAAAATTAAAAATTGTGCAATTGACTCTATTTTTAGAACAATGGCGTGCGCTCACGATTCTCTGTTAGAACTGAAAAACTCGACAAAGTTTTCCGATAATCAACTTTGTACCTACATTGATGATTTTCGCCATTACGAAGTATTCTACTTATTCATTCGAAACCTGAACGCGTTCTGTAGTATTTTCAACGGGTCTATAGGACTAGTCGGTTTCGTACTCATTCTAATTCTGATGAGGCGACCTGGTTTTGAGGTAAGTTGACTTAAATGTAATGCCTACAACTCTAAAAGATTACCTAAAATATTAATATTTTGGTATATTAAATTTTTACTTTTTTCTGATCAAAGTGATAATTTCGTTTTTCTTTAAAGCTTACAGTTCCAAATTTATTTCTAAATTTAAATTTTTAAATTTAAATTTAAATTTACATTTAAATTTAAATTTAAAGTTAAATATTTAAATTTAAATTTAAATTTAAATTTAAATATAAATTATTTAAATTTAAATAATTTAAATTTAAATTTAAATTTTTATTAAATTAAGTTCAAATTTAATTGATCAAAAAAAGCAAGATGAAGTTTTGATTGAGCACTAAAGTAACAACAAAAAGTCACGGTTGCTTAAATCAGTGTTTTAGGGTAAAATCGGGGTAATACGGTCACTTGGGGTAATACGGTGACTTTTGACTTTGACAACCTGAAAACTGCGAATCAATCAAGGAAATGGGTTGGTTCTTTGCAAAACATACCTCAGCTATCGTAGATATGACTGTCAAAATTTTGACCTGAAATGTGAAATATAAGCAATTTAAATCTACGACGCGTAAATTTACTTCGATTTCATGTGTTTGGGCAAAAATCCACGTCGGAAAAAAGTGTAAAGTTTGACAGGCTGAATACTCTGCTATAAGTAAGCTATTGCTAAAGTTTTTACACTGTTAGAAACAAGGGTTACTGGACTATACGTGACGTAAATTATAAACCAGAGCACTTAGTTAATTATGAATTATTAATACCCAACGCAGGTGACCGCACAACCCTAAACTGACCATAATACCAGATAAAGTTTGGCGATTAATAACTTTTGTTTTACAAAGAGTATTAACTTTATACTTGACAAGTATGCAGGTCTTAGGGACTAGTATTGATGCTGTAAAAATGTGCTATCTACTTATTACCAGTAAAAAGTTATATGGCGGTTCGGGTAATATGGTCAATAACGGGCAACTTTCTGCCCATATTACCCGTTTTACCCTAATCAGTGCTTTCCGCATTTTAATTCAATGACACACACTTATGTAGTATATATGCATATGTAAGCTTGAATTTTGTAGTTCAAACAAATCATAAGTAGTAATTAGTAATTATTTCTATTTCAGTCTAACAGTTTCATTTATCACAAAGCAGTTGGCTGGATCGAAATCGTTCACATGCTGGTTTACATTGAGGCTGGATTTCAATGGTTCTATTTCTCAGTATTTCAAAAACACTATGTATGGGTTTGGTGCGCCACCTATCTAGGCTGGAACCTGGGCGATTCAACGTCGATGGCAGCAGATTTGATAACCTTGTTTGTTAGCTTAGAACGAGTGTTGGCATTACTGTTTCCTATGCTGTTTACAAAATTAGCTTCAAAAAAATTTACCTACCTAATTATTGTAGTCTCTATGATTCTGGGTAATTGTTACATGGTAGATGCGTTTGCCGTTCAAGTTGGGTACAGTAACAAAACAAACACATATTTCACTACTAAAGACTGGCTTGGGTTGCAACCGGGTTACCAACTGTATGCAAATCTGAGGGCTGCATTTGAACTCATAAAAGGAGCCTTGATAGCTGTGACAACAATTATGGTCCTTGTAGGGTTTTATCGCAAAGCAAAATTTGCCAAGCAGTTGAACCAGGACGCAAAAAAAGCCTGGAAAACCGACCGCCAACTTTGTTTTTTGCAACTTGGGCTGGCAATTCCGGTATGCATGAACATGCCGACTTTTGTATTTTACAAAAAAATGTTCGAATACAGACCATTGCTTGGCGAAATGGCTATTACGGCTCAAACTTACAGTGAGGCGCAGTACGGTCTCAACTGGGCTACAACCGCCATCTACAGTTACCTTGCGACGTCGCTTATGAATCAAATGGCTCATTGTACCAATTTTTATCTGTACTTTGCATTTTCACAAAGATTCCGGAAAGCTACCATGCTGTTCTTTGGTTGTAAAACAGCAGCTAGAGATCAAACTGAAAAAAGTCAAAGCATGACTGCTGTAAAATCAACAAAAATTGCTCCGGAAAACCCTTCTTAAATATTTACTCACATTTGTTTCAAATTCGTCCAAATTGTACGCAAACTTGAAATTTGAATGAAAATTAAAAAATAATAGCAATGCCTAAGAAAGCTCAAAGCACTATATGTTAAAAAAACCAAGTAGTTGGTATAATACATATTTTTCACAAAACAACGACCAGAGTCTACTTTTGTAGTACTGTTTCGTTTCATTAAAGCACAAAACACCTGCAATACGTGAACAATAAATGAGCGTTTTTGGCAGTTTTGCGCTAGCTATGACAATGGTTTGTTTATTGGTTGCATTTGTTTTGTATTTTACTGTAAATGCCATAAATGCAACGCATAAAATCATATATGCATCGTATATAAAAGTGTACATAATATGTGTACTGATCTTAGTTTTAAGCTTCACTTATTACATTTTTTGCTTTAATGACTTTTATTGACACTAAGACAACTTTAGAGGCAGACAGAATATTATGTATCTACTGTTTTTTAAGTAAAATCAGAACGACCTCACAGTAAAAAAAGAATAATATTTCAGCAGTGAGGTTCGGTCAGTTTGAGTATAGCCAAGAGTATGATCAACCAGTATAAGTCATTAATTTATTTTTATTATTTTTATGTGACATTTTTAGTTCTCTTTATCATTGCAAGTCTATGTTCATTTGTAAAAAATAAAGCTCACATCACTTTTTTGTTTCGTTACTGCTTAAAAGAGTAAAGGTACAGTACCATTCAGAATTAACTATTTTTGATTCCGCAGTTGGCATCATCGATAGAGACAGCGTCACTGACTGCACTGACATAACGGGTCTAGTAAAATTGTCATTGAATTTTGATTCAGTGACGCCGAAATCTCGTTCACAGTAGTCATCTGCTAAAACATTTAATGAAATTGCATTTTGTAATCAGTGAGTTTTGATCCACTGGTGGAGGGTGAATCACAGCTCATACAGAGCAAATGACAAATACAGCAGCAATATACCTGTTGTTGAACCAAAATGAGCACCATCTTGTTACGACTTCTGAACCAAATGCTTAAGACAGTATCCATTAAGAAACAGCTACAGCAAAGTACAGACGCGAATGTTAGTTTAAGTCTTTTTTTTGCATTAATTTGCCGTATATCACAAACCGCTTTATCGCCATATAACACATTAATGTAAACGACAATGTTCTTGGGACGACAACGCACACTGCACAGTTAATTAACTCAAGTTCACTGCGTATTCACTTTAGTCATCACAGTCATTGATCAGAACATAGCGAATTTAGTGAATTAAAGAATTTTACCTTATTTAGTCACTACTCACGGTTTTGCTTTATTGAATTGAAGTGTACATGTTTTCGGTCAAAATCTTCAATGCATCGTGCGACACTACATAATAACCGTTTTTTGCGGACGTAGTAACACAATGACATTGTAGTGCTTCCTATACGCTGTACCTGTACCTGTACCTACCTCCGTTTTTGTCAGAGCTGGGATTAAATCAGGATGGGCCCGCACCTATAGGAAAGTTTTCACTGCCCGGTACGACCTTGTCTCCGAGCCAAAGTGCCTTATTGCATATGTATGTGTTAGACAGTTCAATTCAAAGTTCTTTTCCGACACTAACTGCGTAGTCAAGCAGGCTCATCATTATTTTCTCAAATATTAATTTTCTGCTCAACATAGAGAAAGTAAATCTCTGAATATATCTTCATTTGTTTTAAATTCTGAATTTATTTGAACCTTATCATGTTATATTACATAGGTATGCGTTAGATATAATCGCTAAGTAAACTACTTTTATTCATCTAGATTAGTTTCGCTAGTGACTATATTCGTTTCGTAGTATGAGTACGGGAATTAGTCTCGTTGTACGCGGACCCTTTTACGTTCATACCTTGCCACATCCTATGACGTTGAAATTGTCGCAAACGTGGGGCTAATTTAAAGTATTTCTAAAACTTCAGATATCGAATCGCCTCCCACACGGCAAGGCTTAATAAAATAAAATTCTGTGTATTTCATACGAGCACGTGTCTGTCTTAGACTGGGTTCGAGTAAACCACTTTCTGTGATCCCGACTATGGTAAGCAAAAGAGACTTGAGTTCTCATCAGACGTCGTCAAACCGATACAGTGCAAACAAAATTAGATCTAACTAAGCAGTTTATAAAAACAAAGTTTAGTATAATAATAATAGCCTAAATGAAAATAAAAACCCCGACGGCCATCAACTTGCTAAACCCACAGCAAAAACATTTATTGATACAATTAGCTTTCACACTTTTTACAAAACATTTAGGTATAATATTGCCGTCTCTAAATTACCGTTTTTATTGTTTTTTTGTGCGCAAAGTGGCATGTAATTAAAATGGGTAGTTTGCATAGGTTTTTCATATATATATACTACCTAGACTGTACACTACTGATACTTAGAGATATCGACTATGAAGTTTCAGTTCAGTTTCTTAGCTGACACACAAAGTAACCTGTTCATTTCACTCGGCTTATGAACGAAACAGTCTTAAAATCGACACACCGAAAAAATAACTCATCAGTCAACAATGACAAAATATATTAGGTATGAGCCATTGAAAATAGAAACAGCTACTTACCTATAACCTTGCGAGAAACTTAAAAAAATTTGATTCGAGTTTTCTAGATTGCATTTCACCTGAAGAACACTAATGAACGCAAAAAACAGTCATGTTTTTGGTTGCTTCAAGTAGGAAAAACCTTCTTACGCATATTAAAACCAACTGTGGCCAATTTTTAGCGAAACTTGTATTTTCATTCGGGGACTACAATATTAGAAATCTTATCTGTAGATATTAAGGTACAGTTTGTTTAAATCTGGGATACTTGGACACAGGTCAAGTGCCAAATCCATGGAGAATTAGAATAATGAACGCGCCAACACTTTGAAAACAGCATTAATATTCAAAACCATTCTCAATTCGTTTCCTGTTCTATAATTTGTAGCTTCAAGTAAATCCTAAACCAGATGAATTCTAGAATTAAGCGTCAGGACCCAAGTTTCCACAAAAAATACAGATTTTGATGGTGTCTATGCGTTTGATTGAAATACTTAAAAGACTGCTCACAGAACAGTCGTGAACTTCTATAAGGGGGTAATTGCGTTTTTAGGTGTTTTTCTTGAAAGCCATAGCTCAGCGTTTACTAATTCAAATCACAAAACGGTCTGTTTGTATTAAATAGAACTATATCTTATCTAAAGGTATGCCATGCATTGAAACTTAATCTTTGATATTGTTTCCAGTACACGCGGCTAAAGAAAGGTCCATTCAAAAACAGTACGATTTTTTACAAAAAGTTTGCGCCACAGCTCTGAATCATAAGATTTGCCTGTTGTAGCTGAAAGTTGGCATGGTTTTTTACACGTCTAAAGTCCCAGGCATGTCCCACACTTTTTTAATTACCAGTCAATTTACTGAGAAAATAGCTTATAAACAAAAGCACCGAAAATACAAAATATTTTCTCGTGATTAAAGCCCTCTAAAAATGTGCACAGGTGAAAATTCGAAAAAATGAGAGACATGCCTGGGGATTTTGACCTTTTACTTATTGTGTCAAAAATTCGTGCTCAAGCGTCATTTGTAACTTGAGTTCTGTGGGCGCAAATTTTACATGAAAATGACAAACCTTGAAAACGCAACTACCACCTTAAGTGCTTTTAGGTTCATAACGATGTGGGAAGATCAGCAGTTATAAACTGTTGCGATCGAGTTAGATAAAGGTTGAACACGGTATAGAATTTCAATTTCAGAAACGAAGTGTGTCGTATTAGATGTTACCCCACAAGCCAACCCTGCAACTTTTGGGAATATTTTGAGTACTGACATAAGTTGATATATAAATAGTTACGATTGTTTGGTTAAAGTATAATAATTGTCAACAGTGAGAGCACAAAAATTACGTATTACCACTTATGTGAATAATCGTAACCAATCATATCGAACCATTTTAAAAGTATTGGTATATAGTTCAGAAATTGTAAAGCCTATGTTTCATAAATTAAGCAATCTGCTCTTCACAATAGAAATCTTAATAGACTAAAGGTGAGATTTTTCATGGTTCTCATGGTTTCTTCTGGAATCCTCTTCAAATCTTAACGTAGTACTAGACTAGTAGTAAAAGACTAACCCTAGGATTCAGACTCATCAGTTAAGGTGGTAGTTTCGTATGTGCAGCTTTTTTTTATGAGCTGCTACTCGGTTGTCTTAGAAGCTATTTAGTAGTGGTTTTTTGCATTTTAAAAGCCAAAAATAGTACCGTAAGCTCATGTATTTGTTTTGTTGACAATTTTGACAGTTTATCCAAAAGACGCTGTGAAAAATCTCAAATTTTGCATTTTTTCATGTTTTTGCGGTATGTTTGATTATAGAAAGAATATGACTTGATGAAGTTTAATTCCCATTTAGTCTAAGAAGGTGATACACTTCAGAGCTCATAACCCTGGTTATATAACAGTTGGTAACATGAGTTTTGACACAACACTGTAGTACAACTTTATCTAGTTTGGTGCTGAGTTTTGAAGATATGCGTAGCTTAAATTTTACATCACATCATTTTAAAGTGAAAATTGGAGTGTCAACTTCCTGAAAATAGTTGGAGTTAAATTTGCGTTTTAACGTTCCAAACTGATCTTAAGTAAAATATCTAGATTCTTTTTTTAATTCAGAGAAAATCAATACTGTTTTTGAGAAAAAGTTATTTAAAAATTACTAAATATTGTAAAAAATAGCCAAAAAATGTCAAAAACACTACTTTTTTTGTTATAACTAATAGTGTAACTGATAAAGATTGTATAAAGAACAAATAATTTGCCCATATGTTTGCCTAAAAGTGCCTCATATGCGTGCCAAATTTCATAAAGTTAGCTGTTGATCAGAGCGAATCGCGACAAAAACTGCACATACGAAACTTTAAATACAAAACCACCAATAATTTAGATATTGCATGTTTTGCCTGAAAGCCTGTGTATAAGAAGCAGTAGAGATATCTATTTTGTATTTGTAGTTATTTATTGTTATTTTAGGATGTGGTTATTGTGTATATTCTTCGATACTATTTAATATATAATTTGCGGTTGTGTTTAGGGCAATATTTTTGACGATTCTAATTATTTTACCTATTCTAATTTTACTTTTGCTAATTTGTGCATTCATAATTTGAATAGAAATTGGAATACAGAAATATGACTTGCGCGGAGGACACTTTGTTTTTGTTGAAAAACATTACCCAAATGGCTTATGACGAACTTTGCAACTACATCGACAATTTTCGAAAATATGAAGAATTTTCAGATTTTATTCAGAACCTAAACGCCGCTTGTTGTGTCATCAATGGTGTAATAGGGCTGATCGGTTTTGTGCTAATTCTTGTTTTACTACAGCGACCTGGTTTTGAGGTAAGAAATCAATACATATGCGAAGTTTTAACCATTTACTACATATTTCTAACCTCAGTATAATTAAGTATATACTGCCACAGCGCACAGGTTTTCTATTTTGATGTTATTATAACACTACTAACAATAACACTACTAATAATAAATAATAATAGTTTTGCCTGCGTGCGTGATTTGCTTAATGCTGATTTGTCGTAGTGTTTTCTAGTGTCTTTTTAAATGTGCAGCACTTGGTGAAATTTTTTTTTACTTTTTCTACTTTTCGTTTTTGGTAACTTGAACACGCAAATATTTTATAAACTTCCGTTCCCAATGACTACTTACTTTTAACCTTAAAAAAGTGAGTGGATTCAAACACTTATAAGGGTTATCAAAAAATCCTAGAACAGAGACTTGCTGTGCTGCAGGTTTGAAGTTTCAACTGAGCTTATGATTACGAATAAGGCATTATTTCGTAATGAAGTTAGGTACATATGTGCAAGCATGCAGAACGTATGTAAAACAATGGTTTCGTAAAATCACCCTTGTGAAATCGGCCTCTGGGGTTTAGTGGTTGACAAAAAACTGGAATACGTTTTTTTGAGCCGTACAAATTGTGAACAAAACAGTGAACTGTTTTATTACTCCAACTGATTTCGCTCTAAGAAACTAGCGAAACTTTTGACAGCCGATTTTCTTACTATTTATATTTATTTCAGTCTAATAGTTTCATTTATCACAAAGCTATATCTTGGATTGAAATAATTCACATGGTGGTTTACATAGACGCGGGATGTCAACGGTTTTTTGGGCGGACATTTCGCAGAAGCTACGCATGGGTTTGGTATTCCACCTACTTGGGCTGGAACGTTGGAGATTCCACCTCAATGGCCGCAGATTTGATAACACTCTTTATTAGTTTAGAACGTGTTTTAGCATTACAATTTCCTATGTTGTTCAACCACATACGCTCCAAAAAACTAACGCATGTAATACTAGCTATCTGTTTAATTCTTGGAACTTGCTATATGGTGGATGCTTTTACTGTAAAAATTGTCTACAACAACCAAACTAAAATATTCAGTACTGCAAAGAACTGGCTATATTTTCACAAAATCTACAGCGTTTATGTTGACATGAGAGCCGTGTTTGAACTCGTGAAAGGATCGCTTATTGCTGTTACCACGTTAATGGTAATCGCAGGGTTTTGTCAAAAAGCAAAACTTGCAAAACGTTTACACCAAGATGCAAAAAACACTTGGAAAACTGACCGCCAGCTTTGTTTTTTACAGCTGGGCTTGGCAATACCAGTAATTATTAATATGCCAGTTTTTGTTATCTATAAAAGAATGTTCCGACACCGACCCTATCTTGGCAAAATGGCTATCACAGCTCAAAGTTATGCGACGGCTAGCAGTGGCTTAGTATGGGCTACCTCGGCCATGTATAGCTACATCGCAACTTCACTTATGAATCAAATGGCTCATTGTACAAACTTCTACCTCTATTTTGCGTTTTCCTTCCGATTTCGCAAAGCTACACAGCGCTTTCTTGGATCCACCAGGATAACAGCGGTGGGAACCAAAACATGAAAGACAAATTTTCGTTAATTATTGCATATATTATTACAATATTACTGTTCTTTACTGTAGGTATTTATTTTGGTTTGTCTGGCTTTGTTATTTTGTTTCGCTTCTGTTGATAAATAATTCAGCATAGTTATTTATGTCTGGTAATATATATGTTGCTTGCTATATTAGCTTTATATGTTCATTGATGACATATTCTTTTTTTAGTGTAAGCTGTTGTTAACTTTAACCGACTAGTTGTTTTTCTAAATTTTGAGCCCCACGAAAACCCTAAACCTTTGCCGCTGACTTTTTGGTATTTATTCCGAAGTCGAAAATTGACCAAAACATGTATATATTAAATTTATAATTAAAGTTTTACAACGTAAAAAGTATATTTTGTTACTAGCAAGTATGTACGTGCTAATTAACACGGGGTTTTCAATACGCTGAAATTATGTTGTCACTTATAAATATGGAAATAAAAATTACGTCGCATTAATTGACACTAGACACCACATAATTAGCAGTCTGTAAGCAATACAAGAAACAGGAAGCGTATAATAGGTTCTGACAGTGTGCGGAATGCTTATCGCACAGTTGATTTTGATTGGTTGAGCTAATTAGACCGTTGAATTTTTACACATTTAAGGTGGTAGTGTCGCCAAAGCAGTTTTGCTCATAGGCTGCAAAATGAGAATTTTTTGCTTTGAAATTATACGTTCACTGAGAAACTAGTGAAATGTTATATGGTGTCAAATAAATACTGCCAGACACTAGACTACCAATATCTACCAATATTTTTAACCAATCACCATTTGTGAGCCAGACATCACACAATAGAGACATAAAAGTTCAAAAATTCAAGCCAGATATCAGATTGGCCAGTTTGTGAAGTACATGTAATGTTTTGACGCACAATTTTTTGCCACAAATAAGAAAAATAAAAATTGAAGGTTCGTTTTTCTTTTGATTTCAAAATAAGTGTCTAAATTTTTTACAATTTATCATTATTGCTGTGAGTACTTTACATTTTACGCACAGTTTCACAGTTCAAGCAGGCATTACTCCACAACCACTAAAGCAATTTGCACTAAAATTTGTGTGCATAAACTAGAGCATATGTGCTTTTACTTTGTGTAAAGAATTTAAACAAAATGTTTTTTAATTGTGACGAAATTATTGAATGTGAATAGGTTTTCAAAACGTCATTTTTCTGACTTTGCGACTTCACTGCTAACTGTATGCTGGATCAATTTTTCTGAAACTTGGCAAAAATATTTGCCTTAAAACGTATTTTTAGAATATATAAAGAACATTGACCTATCTTTCATTGAAAAAGTTTTATAGTCGCGCAAAATCGACTGCTTTCGCGACACTACCCCCTTAAGCAGACTACTCTGTAATGCATCAAACTCATCGTGAACTCAAACTTATGGTATGCCTTGTGACAATAACCGTGTAGATGAATGAATATTTACGGCAATGTAAGACGGTTACATAAAAACTAAAACAAAACAAACTCAAACATCTTGCTCCTTAGAAAATTATTCATTGTATTTTTATTGGTAAACGTATTGAGGTGCAGCATGTACGATAGTATAATCGAAATATGTAGAATTATCTTCAGTCAAGTTACTAAATAACACTTTGTATGTTTGAATTTTGTCTTATTAGTATTATTTTATTATGTTTATTTTTACCTTTTCGTGCTGTCGATAGTCGTCAACTAACGGTAACTGAACAACACTTATTGCACTTTTGTCAGTTGAATTGAAGGAAATGGCAGTACTTATATTTTACGAAAAACTAAAGTGTTTAAAGTTGTTTTTACCATAATGTACTGAAGTACAGAAATGTGAAAGTTTTCCAAGACCAGTTTAGTCAAAGGCTACCCACGTTTTTATGTTTTTTTTTAAATTTTGCATTGTACGTCATTCAAACTGCTTCCTTTTGCAAATAATATTTTACTGATTTGTTTTACATTGGAGTTCATGGCTATGGCATAAAGTCATTATACTTTCATTACTTCTACTACTACTACTTCTATTGGAAATTTCTAATTGTTGGTCTGACCTCTTGCTGCTGAACTGCTGAACCCTCAGACTAAAAGAAACACGCCATTTCATTACGAAAAGAACGAATTGTGTAGTCAGGAAACATGCTATCTGTTTGGTCTCAGGGTTCAACAATTTCCGGTCAGACTTTAGTTTGCAGCTTTAATACGAATTTAATTTACTAGGAGTTGCAGATAAGCCCAATCACCCAAAGGTTAAATTACCATTAATAATTATTAATAAGCATGTCTTTGCGTATCATAGCAACGCTCGTAGCCTTTTGACATGAATGCGTTTGAATAATGTAGATTTCGTTTTTACATTTTCAATTGTATCACACCAAAGACAGCCTAATTTTGTCTGTTCTAACGTACACAGTGAATTTTTTAAATGTTGAGCCAGGTGGTAGTTTCATAATCGCAGTTTTTTACAAGGATTATTTTAAAGGAAATTCCTGGGAACATGCGGTAAAGTAGGATAGTAGGATAGTAAGTAAACGGTATCATACTTAAAGGATTTATTTTGTATCCGCATTGGATGACCGCCCCAAAGCATAATAGGAGCAGTGCCATACTCTTCATGTCAGCAATGGTACAAACCTCATAGACAGTAAAAACTAGAGTCTAGTAAAAACAAGCGAGAAATGCATGACTTTGCGTATAATTACGTGTGACTCAAAACTGTTATTACGGAGTTATAAGTCTCAAAATTGGAAAAGTGTTGCCGCGGGACAAACTTTATTAGTCTTCTAACCTAATTAAATATTTATGTGTTAAGGTTGTTTGCGATAGAGGTTTTGTAGCAGCTGGCTGCAATATGGTTCTGCTAATTATTTATTGATGAATTTTAACGAACTTAGTTTTTTCTTTCCGGTTTTCTGCATCGAAACAAGTTGCTGTAGTATAATATGTTTTTTAATTAGACTACTTATTAATATGTATGCTACCCAACTAGCTGGTAGCGCATGACTTGCTGCTTAAAAAAGTGAGTGAAAAAGTAATGCTCAGTTTCAACCGAAATAGCAAATTTAATTTATTACAAAAGTATTCCCACAGGTAGGAAACTTGTAAGCTTGGGTATGGATAGAGTTAACGTTGATTATGCGTATCAAAATCAAAAGCTGTATACCGTTACAGCTAAAAGCTTCTCGCACAAGAAGTCGCACAAGAACGTTTGCTTGTTTTTACGTTTTCAAGTTCACGCTACCTCTTTTGATTTACATTAAATCGCGCAACCAGTCGCAGGCATATCATATATCTAATCTAGAAAGATTGGAAAGGAGTAAAAAATGCTCCTAAAGCAATCGGAAAATTTTTTTTTTGCTACCTACCACTTTTTACAAGTTTTTTATTGAATTTGTTTGGAAATCGATGCCAGTCAACGATTATTTTGATATTCCTTGTTTTTGCTTGTTGCCAGCTGACATATACTGATTATTCCTCATACAGCCCTGTAACTTTTTAAATTTGTATGATTAATACATTGCGTAGGATGCAGTGCAGATGTCGACAGAATAAAACTAGTTTTTTTGTATCAACAACTGTACCAAGCTTTGCCAACCATAACTGAAAACTTCAAGCAACTTCAATTCGGCTTACAGAGCTATCGAGGTAAATCGTAGAACTGTTTTTTATATTCTTGGACAAAACTAGTTTTGAGCAAGCACATTGCGTCAATTATACAATCACCACACAAAATATAAGTTTAGAAGTCCTTGTCTACCTTTTACGTCAATAAAGTGTTTTCCAATTTTATGCATTTTCAAAAACAGTATATCAAACTTTTGTTTCTGCACAGTTTAACATTGCTCTAGATTTTGAAAGAACTTCCTTTAGTCCTTACAACTTTTGTGCTTGAACTTTCATTTTCAATGGGATTTTTTTACTTCTATTTAGTCAGCAGCATATTTTTCAGTTAACAGTTCAATTTTAGTTCACATGAGCTGTGACTTTGCTAGTCATTGAAGGTGAATAAGTTGTTGTTACTCATCTGACAGCACATAAAAAACTTGTGCAGTGTCACTTCGTGTTTAGAATACGCTGACTTTTGCAGTGAAGTTTTGTGTTTTGTGTTCTGATTTCGTTTTCATAAGTCACGTATTGGTTTAGTATTTTCCACTTGATCAAACCAAGTTTGTAGTATGATCAAGAAGGTAAAGTAAATATAGTGTTTAATAGTAACGAAAATTTAAATAATTCAATTTTCATTAATTTTAGCGAAATTGGCAGACAAAACTGTAGGAAAACTTTCAACACAGTACTATAAGACAATTTTTCTCAACTTTGTAGTGTAACGGCAGAGATTTGAACAAAACTGGGTCACTTTAAAATTAATTAAAATAAAAGGGTGACTATTTTATTATTCAAAAACAGCAACAGCTTCTTTTGTTGTAGCTAGCCTATTTTGAGGTATTGTAGGTGCGATGTTTTTTTATGTTGTTTCTTAAAAGAGTAAACATGAAAATTTTTATTACCGATATAATTTGTGTTAAAAAAGGGGTTGAAAAAATTAAATTTTTTTAAGGAAACTCCTAAAAAGAGCAAAGTTCCTGGTTTGGCCGTAAACCCTGTGGTCGGGGGCACAGATGTACATGGGGTCTACATGGAGCAAGTTCCCTTCAGATTTGAGATTCCGAGATACCCCTTGAAATTTGACGCATCAGGACGAGCCTCATCTTGATGCTAAAAAAAGGTGCCAAAAAACTCAAAAATTGCCTCCAGATTGCTGTAAAATGCTTTAAATCTGAGCACAACGCGAAACACTCATATCCCATTTTTCCGAAAAACAAGGTAAAAATTGAACCTTTTTGCGTTGTCATTTCAAGCCCTCGAAACGTTAGGACAAGTCCCCCCTGAAATTGCGAAAAATTAGGAACACCCTCCTGACCGGAGCGGAGCCTCTTTGCTCCTGTAACACGCATGATATTGACTAAACCACAAAATACAGGGTGTGAGTTCTTTATGCAGGCTTGAACGTGCTTAAGAAATGCACGTCAGCAATCAGCAAACGCTGGAAAAGTTATGGTCGATTCTTAACTAATTTTCGGGTCGCTTTTTTGGTCCCAGCCGGTAAATGTTTGCGATTATTCAATTTTGTACTCAATTTGGTTCAAATTTTTGGCCATAAGAAAGGGGTGTGGGGGTTGGCAAAGGGTTCCTGCCTGTATCTCCATACCCCCATTCCCCCCTATGTGCATCTACGACTTGGACGCCCACATAAGAAGGTGCTTCTTGCTTGAGACAAGGGTGCTGATCACGTTTTGTTGCAGCGTACCGCTTCTGTCTCCTTCTTTTTTTAAAAAACAGATAATTTTATTTTTGCAGCAATTATTATTCTGGTACATAGCTCTTAAAGGTAATGGGTGTTGTTGTTTTTTTTTTGTTGTGTGTTTTAAACGAACGATAATTTAAAAGTAATTAACTTGCATTAATTTTTTACTTATCAAGGAATTTCATTACAGTCGCATACCAAAATGAAAAGGCATAAATTTAACAATAGTTCTCCAGTAATGCCAAAATACCTTTCCGGAGTAGTTAAAAATTGGTGTGAGCGACAGGTTAAACTTCCTTAGAAGCAACTTCTTCCAACTAATTGAGACCACTGACTACGATTCTCACTGTGCGGACTGCAGACTAGCTGGTCGTGGCGTGGGTCAGAACTCAATAAATTTTGCATAAAATTGCTGCTTGTTATATTTCATTTTGTTTATTGACACTAATTAATGAGCCGTTATGGTTTACATGCATTCATGCATTCTCAAGGGACACTTACGTACTCTAGAAGAAGTTTTATTCTTCTTTTTCTGCAGAGTGAAACACATTAATGTACTCATGCTGCTATGTACTAACACTAATGTTGTGTTCTTTTATAAAATCTACAATAAAATCGCTCTCAAATTATAAAATAAACTTGATACGTTTTTTTTTCTTTTAGTGAATAATACTTAAGTATGCTGCATTTTGTTTTATATATTTCAGAAAAATGATTTCCATCCTCATATTTGGGTTTATTCTGGGGTCGATGGGTGAAGAAAATGCTTTAAATGTGACTTTTGATCCACCAGAAATTTATCAGATATTTCCTGGAGAGGAACGAAATGTCACAATTAACTTGACTATTTTCGACGCATCCCTTCATAACAAAGATGCTTTTATATTTATCGAAATTGCAGCTTTAGATACTGCTACGGCCACGGTATCCGACGCAAACTTTTTAAAATTTACTATTCCTATAGAAGAGGATGAAGTATTTTACCAACAAGTATTCGCTGTTAAGGCGAAGTTTATAGGTCGTGCTAAATTCGAAATCAAAATAGTGACTCAGGAAAGTAATTTGACCGAAATATACGACGTGGCAGTTTGGAAAGACAAGTCACAATACGAGTTTATTTTCACAATAGCGGTTTCGCTAGTTTCTGCTCTGACAACTTTTATGATGGGAACCCAAGTGGAGCTAGCTATCATCAAATCAGTTCTGAAAAGACCCATAGCACCTATCATTGGTTTTGCATGTCAGTACATTCTCATGCCTCTGGTAAGCATATACAACACTTACTTCAGAAATACGTCAGCCTTGTTAGATACAGTCTAGAATCCTAATTCGTGATTGTATGGTAGTGTCATCAAAGTAGTTTTGATGACAGGCTGCAAAATGAACGCTTCTTGCTTGAAACTTCACGTTCAGGAAAAGTAGCGCAGAACGTCATGACATAATTAGTGTGAAATTGTTGATGAGCCACCGCAATTTACAACGTTCTATAATTGCTCTTATATGGACCAAATTTCATTAATTTTACTCCTACTCACTCTAAAACTGCACAGTATGTCTATTTTGTTAAGTAATTGTTTATTTTCTCTTCATTATATGAATTTAATGAGTCGTGCGTTCCTTTTTAATATAGATAGCATTTCTCTGGGGCGAAGTTTTACTCAAGGACAACATGGTTTTACGGCTGGGCTATTTTGCGGTAGGCTGTTGCCCTGGTGGAAAAATGTCTAATCTCTGGTCTATCCTGCTGGATGCCAATCTAGACTTATCGGTGACCCTAACTGTCATGTCAACACTTTCGGCTATAGGTTAGTTACTGCTACTTTCTTCAGGATATATGTACATTGGTATTCTTATACACATGTATTACTGATACAGTTGTCATATATGTACATATGTCAACGCATATGTGAACTAACAAGCAGAAGCTGTATGCAAAAGGTGTTCTCACTAAGCAGGAAGCACTAAGGCAGGAGTCAATTGGTAAACCAATTCAAAATCCTGCTGCGCAGCAAAGCTTTCGGTAAGCGGTGTAGCTCATGACCACAGATGTACATGGGGGGGGTCTGGGGGGGGGGGGCAAGCCCCCCCCCAGATTTGAAATTCCGGGACAAGCCCCCCTCAGATTTGACCCGTCGGGACAAGCCCCCCTCTCTGAAACCCCAAAATCACCTCAGATCGCCGTAAAATGCTTCAAAAATGACTAAAAAAACGAAAAAATCGCTAAAAATATCGGAATTTCGCAAAAATTTCCCATTTTTAGGCAAAATTTGGAAATTTTCGCGTTTTTGGGACAAAATATTGGGACAAGCCCCCCCTAAAATGTCGAAAATTTCGGGACAAGCCCCCCCCAGACCGAGACCCCGTGTACATGTATGCTCATGACAAAACACAAAAACGGCTGCACACTGAAAACACTGACTTCACACTGACAATTAAACTTGACGAATGTATGACAGGATTGATTTTTTGTCTACTGAATTGATAACTGAGAGTTCATGCTTTTATGCCCACTGTCTACATAGTACATACCATATCAGCTACTAAAAGTTCTACAGTGCTTTCCAGAATTTATCTTAAAATTTGAGTACTGCTCCTGAATTGTTTGAGTTTACGTCAATATGATATGTTCACTGCAATTGGACTGGTCTCGTCATGGGTAGTGTGTCTTGTCCGCTGTATGTCGGATTAAGAGATTTCGCATGCTTAAACAGTATGAACTTCTTGCTCTACAACGATAACACTATCTAAAAAGCAATGTAAGTATAGATTGGTTTTACAAAGTATAGCTAATGCTGTGAACGTGATAACGGTGCTTTGTGTACCATTGTTTGTACTCACCATTGAGACAATCAGTATTTTGATGTAAAACAGTGTTTAAGCTGCGTTTCAAGTTTTGCTGAGTCTGATTATTGTCGCACTGGTTAAATGTATTATATAACTTAGCTTAAGTTAAATCTAAAAAAAGTGAAGGTAAACATAGCCTAATCATATGAGGTGAGTGAGTATGTTTTTAAAAAATAAGTTTATTGCTGTATATATTTCCCAAATCCAATGAGCTGAGTGAGTTTGTTTTTAAATGAGATTATTGCTATCCCTCTTATCCAAAATGGATTTAGCGGGTTTGATTTAGCGGATTTGATTTAGCGGATTTAGCGCTGCTAAATCTGTTATCCAAAATTCCAGGATTTAGCCGATTTAGCGGATTCAGCGCGCGCCTAAATCCGATAAATCCAATAAATCCAAACAATTTTGGATAAGCGTTTTAACTGAATCTGCTAAATCTGCTAAATCCTAAATCTGCTAAATCCGCTAAATCTATGAATTTTGGATAACACTTTCAGACTGTTGTGCTGCACAACTTGACTTTGCGCATTTGGTTCACTGACCGTTTTCGCCTGTAACTTTAGTTACGCGCAACCGTTTTGAACTTTCAATACACAAATCGAAAGCTCTGAAATGGCACTTTTTAGTCATGTAATTTTAACGAATTTTTGGATTAGTTTTGAATAAACTTTAGTAAAATATCAACTTCAGAACAACACATTCAGAACGACAGTCCAGTTCTTCTGCCTGAAGTGAATAAGCGCAGGCATAAGCGCTCGTCGGAATCAGTTAACTTGTTTGAGTTTTTTACATTCTACCAAGAGTTCGTAACAGCAAGAGTACAAACTAGGAAGAGTATGACACTCTCCCTACTATTCCTGGCAGCGCGCGTCCAACACGGATCGCGAAATAGCCCGTTTATGTACGGTTTTGAAGGGGGTACCCCTTCCTCAACTGAGGGGGGGGTGCCCACCCCTCAGTTTGATACCCCGTGCTCAACTGAGGGGGGGGTTTTGAGATGTGTTAAAATGCACTTACTTGCGATTTCAAAGCAAAAAGCGACATATTTTAGCATTTATCGGTCAAAAAACAATGCTAATTTCGACTACAGCTGCATCAAACGTAAAATTATGAAGCTTATGGAGCCTATTATGGAGCTCAAAACACTGTAAATTATGAACTCACTCAAAACACTGAAAATTATTAAAAATAAAATGCCTAGCGACGTTTCAGAAACTAGAAAATCAGCAAATTTTCCAAAATTCTCTGACATTCCTGTAAATTTACTAAAAGTCATTTTCGTAACAATAAAACAGCTAAAACGATACAATAAAGTAAACAGTGTATTAAGCAAATACATAGTGCACAATGCAACTATATGCACATTGCACATGCACATGCTTTCATACAAGATAAAGGCAAGGAACACAAAGCCACAGAGTTGCAGGGGTCTAGGGGCGTCAGCCCCCAGAAACAATTGGAAATTTTTAGATTTTTTTGGCCAAATTTGGTCAATTGGAGACGTATCGGAAATTTTCCCGGCCGGACCCTAAAAACCAAAGGGGGGAACCTTGTGTACCTACAATTTCAGTCGGAAAAAATTCGGGGTGGGGAAGATTCCCCCATTCCTCCCCCCTGGCTACCCCCTGCCGTCACTTACATTGTACATTTTACCTACATATTAATTGCATTGCTGGCTTGCTTCTTTTAATATGCATACCTACTTGCTTTGCAATTTCCGCCGTTACGGTAAAAAATCAACAAAAACATCGGAAAACATCAAAATTTATAAAACCAAGAGTACATAATAGGGAAGAGTATGACACTCTTCCCTATCCTAGCTAACCGGCCCGGACGCTCCGGCCGAAGTAGCGCTTTTACGCCTTGATTTTAGGGGGGATACCCCCCCTCGAATCATGACATGTCTTGATTTCAGGGGGGGACCCCCCTCAAAACCGAGAAGTGTCTTGATTTCAGGGGGGGGTACCCCCCCCCTCGTTTCAGCACACCACCAGCTCACCATGCTGTCAACGTGCTGAAACCAGGGGGGTACCCCCCCTGGGCAATTCTTCCGTATACGCACACCCTGCACTGAGTGGGAGTGATTGAGTATGCATCATCTTCCGTATAGGAACACCCACTTTAAACTCAGGCTGGAAACTTAGTTTAAGGGGGTAATTGCGTTTTTAGGTGTTTTTTTGAAAAGCCATAGCTCAGCGTTAACAAATTCAAATCACAAGCGGTCTTTTGCATTAGGTAGAACAATATCTCTCCTAAATGTATGCCATGCATTGAAATTTGACCTATGATTTTGTTTCCAGTATAAGCGACTAAAGAAAGGTCCTTTCCAAAATATTACAATTTTTTACAAAAAGTTTGCGCCACAGCTCTGAATCATACGATTCCCTGCTGGGGCTGAAAGTTGGTACGGTTATTGACATGTTTAAAATCCCCAGGCATGTCCCCCACTTTTTTAATAACTAGTCAATTTACTGAGAAAATAGCTAAAAAGCAAACGCACCGAAAATTTAAGATATTTTCTTGTAATGAAAACCCTCTGAAAATGTCCACAGGTGAAATTTCGAAAAAGTGAGAGACATGCCTGGGGATTTTGACCTTTACAGTACTGTCCCAAAAATTCATGCTCAGGCGTCACTTATAACTTGAGTACTGGTGGCGCAAAGTTTACATAGAAATCACAAAAACCTCGAAAACGCAACTACCACCTTAAACTAAACTTGCGTCTAGCCCAAAATGCATCATATTCCGTATACGCACACCCCTTGTTTCTTTATGTTTAAAGGTGGTATTTCTTGTTAATTGTTCTTGGTATTGGCGCCAGTAATTAAACAGGTGTCCGAACTTAATGAATGGCGAAAAATGAATGAATAGCCATAAATGGTGCCAAAACCTAAGAACCCACCACGATGGACCTACCCGCCTACCCGCCAAAAATGGGTATAAAAAGAGGCACACTGTTCATTTCATTCAACTTTACGCAATGGCCGAACGCAATCTTACCATTATTGAAATTGTAATGTGTTTGTATTAAAATTTAGTTAAATTAAGTTAAAATTGTATTAAAAAATAGCCTGATGGTTTTGGCACCATTTATAGCTATTCATTCCTTTTTCGACATTCATTAAGTTTAATTTAATAAGAACAATTAACAATAAATATACATATACCACCTTTAAACATAATGGAAACAAGGGGTGTGCGTATACGGAATATGATGCATTTTGGGCTGGACTCAAATTTAGTTTAAACTAAATTTCCAGCCTGAGTTTAAAGTGGGTGTTCCTATACGGAAGATGATGCATACTCACTCACTCTCACTCAGTGCAGGGTGTGCGTATACGGAAGAATTACCCCCCCCCCCTGAAATCAAGACACCACCAGCTCACGCTCACCATGCTGGAAACGTGCTGAAACGAGGGGGGTAGCCCCCCCCCCTGAAATCAAGACACCACCGATTTCGAGCTGGCAGTCTGCTGAAACGAGGGGGGGTACCCCCCCCTGAAATGAAGACACTTCCCGGTTTTGAGGGGGGGGTCCCCCCCTGAAATCAAGACATGTCATGATTTGAGGGGGGGGGGTACCCCCCCTGAAATCAAGGCGTAAAAGCGCTATTTCGGCCGAAGCATCGTCCGGGCCGGTTAGCTAGGATAGGGAGGAGTGTCATACTCTTCTCTATTATGTACTCCCTATTACGTACTCTTGATAAAACTAAAACAAATTATCTGACTGTGATCCCATATTCGTAACATTCAGTCAATGTACAAAAAAATTAACTACAACAAAAAAATTAATTTGCTCAAACAGTCGTTTCTAATTAGGCATGGGCACGTTTAAACGGTTTGAACCGTTTAAACGCGTTTAAACGTTTAAACGGTTTGTAACCATTTAAACGTTTACGGGTTCAAAAAACGCGCTTTTCGAACCGTTTAACGTTTAGTACATTTAAACGTTTAAACGCTTACATGTATAATCGTTTAAGGGGGTGGTGTCGTGAAAGCAGTCGACTTTGCGCGACTGTAAAACTTGTTCAGTAAAATGTTAGAAATTGTTCTTTCTATATTTTAAAAATCTATCTAAAGGCAAATTATTTTGCCAAGTTTCAGCAAAATTGTTGCAGCATATAGTTTGCAATAATGTCTCAAAGTCGGAAAAATGACGAAAAAAAACCCTATTCACAAACTAATAGCACATATGTTGTAATTTATGCACACAAAATTTAGTGCAGATTACTGTAGCGGCTGTGGAGTAATACCAGTTTTAACTGTGTAGGTGTACTTAAACTGTAAAATAGTAACAGCAATAATGATAAATTGTGAAAAATCTAGACACTTATTTTCTAATCAAAAGAAAAACGAACCTTCAATTTTCTTTTTTCTTATTTGTCGCAAAAAATTGTGCGTCCACACATTATGTGTACTTCACAAGCTGGCCAATCTGATATCTGGCTTGATTTTTCGAACTTTTATGTCCCTATTGTGTGATGTCTGGCTTTGGTCCAAGATATTTGTCAATATTGATAGTGTGAGGTCTGACAGTAATTATTTGATACCATACAGCGTTGGACTAGCTTCTCATTAAATATACCAGTTCAAAACAAAAAGTTCTCTTTTCACAGCCTATGAGCAAAACTGCTTTCGCGACACTACCCCCTTACGCGTTTTATACGCGTTTAAACGCTTACTTGTTCAACCGTTTAAACGTTTAAGCTTACTTGTTCAACCGTTTAAACGTTTAAACGCGTTTAAACGCTCACTTGTTTAACCGTTTAAACGTTTAAACGCGTTTTCTCATCTGCAAACGCGAGCGTTTAAACGTTTACAGATTTTTCTAAACGTGCCCATGCCTATTTCTAATTTGTAAATCAGGTTGCTGACTTGTGCCGAGTTGACACATTTCACGTGAGCGGACGTGAAAAAGTTTATCCGTTGGACTACCACAAATGCCCTGGTTCCCACTTTATAGGGATTCATAAACTCTAGCAGTGTTACAACTTTACAAGAATTTAATGATATAGATTTTTAACGCAAAGAACTGAGGAAAAGCTCAGAAAATAGGATAATAATACCAACACAATATAAATTATCGCACTTCGTCACTAGTAAACTTGTCATTTTGGCATCGGTATTGGCTCTGCTCGGATCGCGTGCAATGTCCACAGTCCGTCCATTTTGATTGGCGGATATGCCTACTGAGTACTGAGCAAGGTATAACACCTTTCACATAATATTCGCTATATATAATGAAGATTTATGATTTGTAGGTATGTGGCGCGCACTTTCATTGCAGTCGTTTTGTTTCAAAAAATTTGGAAAATAACTTCAATGATTGCATTATAAAATAGTTTAGGCCGTATTTTTAATGAAGTGCAAGTTTTGAAAATCTACATCATTAAAAAGCCTAATTTATGAGCTTTCGAATGATGTATTGCACACCCAAAACGGTTAAGGCAGTCTAAAGTTATAAACGAAAACGCGAGGGCCACCCAAATGCTAAATCCGATAAATCCTCGTAAATTTACGAGGATTTAACTCAGCTATAAAATGCGTGTAATTTTAAATCCACGGATTTAGCGGATTCAAAAAAATGAATTTTGGATAAGGATTTAGGATTTAGGATTCAATTTAAATCCACCAGCATGCTAAATCCAAAGGGAATTTTGGATAAGGATCGGATTTAGCGCTCGCTAAATCTGATAAATCGGCTAAATCCAGCAGGCAAGTTAAATCCTAAACGCTTATCCAAAATGCAGGATTTAGCTAAATCCAGATCCGCTAAATCCATTTTGGATAAGGCCCTATGTCTATGTTCCAATGAGTTTTGAGATCTGAAATTATCAGGTGTATAACTACACAACAACACTTATTACGCAGGACACCACGCGCCGTGTGAAATAGACAACAGACGCTGATATCCTTCTTTCTCTTCTTTACTCACACACACGTCACACACACATACCCAAACATGCATAGAATGACAGACTGCAGTGCTGCTCACACACACTATGGCAAACTAATTTGCATATTATCACAATGTGTGGAGAGATGCACTAACGCATAATGCGGGTGTCAGTCTATACACACACTGACCATATAAACAATGCACAGAAACATGTTAGAGAGCCTGGGTATCAAGAGCACGTATTGTGCACTTTGATACCCGGACTCTTTCTAAATAAGCTGCTGCGCTGTGGTGCAGCAGCAAAAAATATTTATGTAAAGGTCTGTGACATGTGAATTTGTTACAAAAGTTTGTTTTGCAGTTTTGTATGAGTCACGGACTGAAATTTTGTTAAAATGACATGGACTTAGATAGGTAGCTTAAACAAAAACGTGCGCTGAAATAGTTAAGAACTCACGGGATTAGCCAAAACCATTCATGTGTTAAGTTTAAACTGAGTATGGTAGCTAACCAGAAACTGCTGTGCAGTAAATGTGTTTGTTTTTTTCAGCTATGATGCCGTTATGGCTGCTAACACTAGGAATGGAAGTCATCGCCCGTGGCACGCATATTCAGATACCGTTTCTGAACATGGTTGGTGCTCTGGCGTTGCTGGTATTTCCTACGATCGCCGGAATGGTCTTACGGGCAAAACGGCGAGCCTGGGCTGATACGATTGGGAGATACCTTAAATTAGTAGTCTTAATTATCATCATAATCATGGTAACAGTCGGCGCCTGGATTAATTATTCCTTATTCCTCATGTTCACTTGGAGACGAATTTTAGCGGGGCTGCTGCTTTCATGGACAGGGTTTTTTGTGTCTTTTATAGCTGCTCTGCTTCTGAGACAAAATATGCAAGACGTACGTACGATTGCAATTGAAACGGGTATACAAAATGCGGGCATAGCCATTATGGTAATAGATTTTTCGCTGCCTCACCCCGACTCCGACCTTGGTATCGTTATGCCCATCGCTTGTATGTGCTTCACCCCGTTACCACTGGTTGCGGGATTGGTTTATCTGCAAATACGAAAATGTATGTCGCGAAGAGCGGCAGCTAGAAAAACTGTAGACTCGTCAGCAGTTAAGGGTATTGAAAAATCGACTTCTGATGAGAAACCAAACGAAGGTTTCAAGAAAATAATCAGTGGTCAGGATGCTAATAACACTACAAAGGTTGAAACTGCGGACAGTGTGCATTATGGAGCCACAACGGAGAGTGTGAACTCAAACTTCGTGATGAAAGAACATTCGTAATTTTTCATGTACATATGAGTTATTAAAGTCTGACCAGAATTTGCTGAACCCTGAGACAAAACAGGTAGCGCGATTTTTGTGACTACTCTCTGTACTCTTGATGCTTGCAATTCGTTCTTTTTCGATAAAACCGCGTGGTTCTTTTTGTCTTTTATTTTTGGCGCACTTTTTGGTCAGACTTTAGTTCGTTTGGAATGATTTTTATTTTAATTTTAAACTTCATACAATGGTAAATGTGTGTTTTTCATTATATATATGTATATTATATATATATATATATATATATATATATATATATATATATATATATATATATATATATATATATATATATATATATATATATATATATATATATATATATATATATATATATATATATATACTGACTAGTGAAGTAGTTCGGTCAGTTCTGGAGTCTAGGTTTACTCGTAAGTTGAGTTACTCAGACAAAAACTAAAAAAATCCCGTTAACCTTTACATATTCAAGGTTCGATTGGAATTTTACACCAGCTTAAGGGGGCGCTCCGGGAATCGGGGGTTACCTCAAAACTTAGAAAACAGTTTACAAAAGTCAAACTTTACTATACAAATATGTAGTATGGTACAAAAGAACAGATCGCGTGATTATGTCACGTGACACCCACAGCACCAAATGTGAGTGAATTTTCGGCAAACGATAATTCTGCTTAATCTTTGCGTCCAGTCATACTTTATATACAGAAATTTAGCTTATCTGCTTCTCTAATTGAACGTTATTTTGGTTTTTAATAATTCTGCTGGGTTGGCAAAAAATGACCATTATGTGTTTTCGAAGTCGAAGTCTGAGCAATAAAAACCATATAAAAAAAGTTTCTAAATACTATTTTAAAAAAATGAAAAAATTGTTCAACTGCGCAGAACTGAAGGCTATAATTTTGCAAAATTTTGAAGAAAATTAATGTACCAGTATTTTGTAATCGCATGCCGAAAAATTGGTTTTGTATTCGCACTGCCTATATTTGACTCTGATGCTTCTGAAAATGACCTATTCTGTAATTTTTTTGCACAGAACGCAATAAAATTGTTTTAATTTTTAATTACGGCCATACATGTACACGGGGTCTCGGTCTGGGGGGGCTTGTCCCGGAATTTTCGGAATTTTAGGGGGGGCTTGTCCCGAAGTTTCGGGGGCTTGGGCGTACAAAAAAGCAAAAATTTCGAATTTTTGCTTAAAAAGTGGAAATTTTTGGCAAAATTTGGCTATCTTTAGCAATTTGTTCGCTTTTTGCTCGTTTTTGAAGCATTTTACGGCAATCTGGGGCAATTTTTGAGAGTTCTGGCCCCTTTCTTTCAGCATCAAGGAGGGGGGCTTGTCCCGGTGGATCAAATCTGAGGGGGGGGCTTGTCCCGAAAATTCAAATCTGGGGGGGGTGGCTTTCCCCCCCCCCAGACCCCCCCCATGTACATCTGTGATTACGGCTATTAAAATTTGCCTATCGTCTGTTTGCAAAACCTCGAAAAACGATGATGCACTGGCTTACTTGCTGAATTTGTTTGAAAGTTGAATAAAATCAGCAAATTGCCCAATTTTTTCCAATTTTTTTTGCAATTGAGATATGCACGTCAAAAAATCCGAAATAGTATTTTGGGCAACTTTCCTTCAAGCATGTTGGGTCATCTTTGCTGTTTGTAAAAAATATGGGTTAAATCCTTTATTCCCGGAGCGCCCCCTTAAGTAAATCATGGAATAGACTTGTAAACATACAGATACTTGAATGCCATATACTTGACACCAAGCAAAACATGGGAAAAACACTTCTAGAAATGTAGTGAACAAAGTTTACAGACAAGTAGAAGGAAAGAAAGACAGGCGAAAATGTGAAAACAAGCATCCAACAAAAATTAATTACGATATATATGCCAGAAACATAACTGTGCAAAAAAGTAGGTGAATATTGCCTAAAGACCGAGAGCAAGACAGGTCTTTATAATAATGCTAAACACTTAAAAAGAAAGATAAAATGAGAAATAAAGAAAGATGAAGAAAAACTGAAAAGTGAAATTGCAGTAATTTAAACGACTAACTTTTTAAATTTCTTAAAAAAATCATGATTAAGGTTATTTTACATTTATGTGCACATTATTTTTAGTACTGCAGACAATTTTTAAATTAATATGTAGGTATTTACTGCCTGTAGGTACTATTACCAACGTTAAACGTAGTCCAAATTATCATATTAGGTCAGCAAAAATTAACATAATTTGTTTAATTTTGTGTAATCTGTCTAATAAATCAAAATTCAATCCACGGCAGGTGCAAATTTACGTAATTTTGAAGGCGTCGGCTCCGGGATCAAACAGAATATAAACTGTATAAATCAGATTACAATTGATAATTAGTTGCTAAAATTTCTGAAGCCAAAGCCGCAGTTTTTTACCTAAATGGACAAACTGCTACTTTTAATCGCAGCTGCAGTGCTACTATGCGAGAGCCGAGAGGTAATTTTTAGGTTGAATTCGAATTAGTTTACGGTTAAGTTCTCAGTTTAGTCGGTTCCTGAATTGCAGCCTTTCAGCAAACTAAAAATCAAACTCAGTTTGATCACTAGAACAGATCAAGTGATTCTCATGCAAGGTTTACGAGTGACTGTTTTGAATTTTGGGCAGAATTTTGGGTATCTTAAAGTGGGTGATCACAGAACAGTTGTGACGGTTGCACATTTTCAGGTTGGCCTTATTTGTCCTTACATTAAGGTTCAGCATTTGTCCTCAGAATAATCGTAGGCTTAGGCCCGGTTCACATGAGCGTACTTTTTATTTTTGACTTTTTACTTTTGGGTGAAAAGTAAAATTTTCGGTTCTTACAGAACGTACTTTTTACTTTTTTGCCCTTAAGTAAAAGTAGAAACGCGGTCTACTTTTTATTTTTTACTTCTGCAATGCTGCCAATCAGAATGCTCTAACAGAATCTCCGCCTATTGAGCGTCATTTTTATTGGTTAGATTTGCTTTCTGACATACAACTGCGCCGAATCCAGCCAATTCCATGCGAAATTCCTTCAGTAAAAACTAAGCCTGTGTGAACAGTTGTCGATTTTATAAAATTTCAAGATTTTAAAGCAAAGCACTCACACCGCAGCATATTAGTTTAAATGTTAAGGAATTAAAATTAAAAAATTAAACTGAGTACGTGTTAAAACTGAGGGGTTGGTTGAGTTAAAGCAAAAGTATAGGTTGCAGTTGAGGGTTTTTTACTTTTTACTTTGCCTTAAAATCTTGAAATTTTATAAAACTCGAAAACTTCGAAAACGAAAAAACGAAAAAATTTTAAAGCCTTAAAACTGCGGTGGATTGTATCCACCTGATGGCAGTCCGTTTACATGCAATTCCAGCGATTAAACATAACTGCACGTGCAATCCTTTAGTGATATGGTCGCGTATTAAAGAGCGGGAACATTTAGAACTATGTTTCAGCTTCGAGCCAGACAAACTAATCCACAATGCTCCAACTGTGTTCAGCTGTGTCAATGCCTTCTTCAAACTAAAGTAGACTGCAGAGGCAACTGGTAAGTTATGCGAAGATTTTGGTATTTAAATATCCTAAACGACGGCTCAGCAATGTTTCTTACAGTTGACACCGAAAACAACAAGGTCTGGGCCTTTGTCGATAATCAGGTAGTACTAAAGAAAAGTAAACCCGAAATTTGTGCTTATGACCTAATATTACACTTAAAACTTGTTTTTTACAAAACAATAACCTCAAAAGTACGTTAGAAACAGCGTGACGGGCGGTTGTTTTTTGGGGAGCGGTAAGAGTTCGAGGGAGGTCATAGCCGAAAACTAACCCCAAATCTGAAATCAGATATCAACTTATTTGTAAAAACAATCCCAAAACAAATATGCATAATTCGTTTTTTCGAGAGAACAAAACGCAATAATCTTTCTGTGAATAATTGGTAATTTATAATGGTAAGAAACATTCTGGACAAAATTAGACATGACAGAAAGGTTACCAAATTTTAACTCAAACAGGTTATTGTATGATGCAGAACTCTGGTGCAAACTTTTTTTTGAAACTGCGAACATTTTGGATATGATCAATGTCTGAAACATTTATACTGGAAGCAAAACTAGGGGTATATTTTAAACATGACATGGCTACTTAAAGCTGAAACAGGTCAAATTATAGCTTTTCTTAATTCAAAAAACAGCTTGCAATTTCAGCCTGTAAATGTTAAGTGTTTTCCAAAAATACACCTACAAACGCAACTTCATACGATCCTGAATAAAAAAGCGGCTCCTGTTTTATAAAATGTTTTATTGAAGCTCTGCTGGAGGTTTTGGTCCGTATGGCCCTGGAGGATTCGGACCTTTCGGACCTGGAGGTTTTGGTCCGTACGGTCCTGGGGGGTTTGGTCCATTTGGTCCGGGTGGATTCGGCCCAGGGGGTGGGTTTGGAGTCATAACCATCGATCTGCTGGGAGAAGAATCTGGCTCCAGCGAAGGCTCTGGATCCGGCAGCTCTGGCTCTGGTTCTAGTTCTGGTTCAAATGAAAAACGACGCAGGAAACGGCATTTACTTCATGGAATGTTCCATGCGTGTCTTCAAGGGCAAAACGTTAGCTCGCCGTGAGTTGAAACATTTACCCACTTTTTGGAGTCAAGTCAACTCAACCAAGACTAATTTAGCTATGTACCTACATAGTCTAATTTGAAGCGAGCTGAACTTGGTCGAGTTGAATCAAACAACTTCATCCGTTTTTGACATTAAAAACGGGTGGGTATTTACTAGATCTTTTTATGGAATGTGTTGCTGAACGATTTTATAAGTATTGTCACTAGATCAAAAATCAGTAGTGTATCACTGTCACACTATGGATGATCATTTCTCAAAAATATTTTTTTTGCAATCTACGTGGTTCCTGAATGAATTATGAATAACTACCGCAATTTCCTGCTCAGGGTTACTTCTTGCGTGATCAATATGTTTGCTTACCGCTATTTCCAAGCTAATAATCCGAATAAGCAAATATATGTAATTTAGACGTAATTGACTGCAAAACTGTGTGACAAGAGTCTTGTTAACTTGTGTGCACAAATGTGGCGAGTTGTTGTTTGTTTCTCAGCGTTAAAAAAGTTTTTTCAATTTCAGGGTCCAATCGTGTAACTGTCCTAGCCTTATACAGAGTGGGCAAATTCAGAAGCCTGTCACAAGCAATCAGTGCAACTATGACAAAAGGAGTATTTTCAATTGCACTTTGGAACCCACCCTTACGTGCATTTCTCAAAGGTGAGGCTGGCTTAGGCTCCCAGACTAGTGTAGACTGGCCAGGCCTGCTTAGACTAGTGTAACAAAGCAAGCCTTAGACCATCGTTATTCAATAACAACAACAACAACAACAGCAACAACAACAACAACAACAACAACAACAACAACAACAACAACAACAACAACAACAACAACAACAACAACAACAAAACGACAATAAAACATGGCAATATTAAGAAACAAAAAAGTTTGGGCATAAAAAATCAGCCGGCTACAGTCGGACACATAACACTGCATAACAAGTCAACGGGATTTCATTTTTTTATTCAAACCACTTATAGAGTAAGCTTAAATAGTTTGAACGTTTGTGTTCAAAATGTGTTTAAGGTGGCGCTCTGAGTAAACGAATTTGGGCGATAAATTTTTTCAGTTACATTTTTAGAAGTCGCCTAGGAACAATACTTGTTACGAAATAAATTAGTTTTATTTTGATGTCAATAACATAAATTTTTATTAAACTTTAATTTTAAAAGGATAAAAATAATTAAATTTAAATTTTTAAAACTAATTTTCAAAGGATTAAAATTTTTTAATCAATAACAAAAAATTTTAATATAGTTTGTGTCACTTTTCATCACGGTTTTCGTTAGGAGCTGTTCACAAATTTGGATTAGCGGGACTAGATTAACTGAGATAACTACAATAACTCGTTATAGAATTTGGGTTTTCAAAAAACTTGCACGTTTATGCAAATAATCCAGAGGAACAACAGTGTCTACTTGGGGAAAGGTCTCATGCTTCTGTGTTGAGTTATTCCAGTTAAGGTGGTAGTTACCATCTTCGACAGTTTTTATAACTTGCTATAACTTTTTATTGACTTAATAAAATTAGTAGCTATCTGTTTCACGTTAAAAAACTTGACTAAAACTACACTGATGCACATTATTTACAGTTGTAGTTTAAATCTGTGAAAAGCTTGTCAGCAGACACTGTTAAAGTAGTCGAATTTCGTGAATTTTTGCAGTTTTCATGTTTTGCTTGTAAAATTGACAGTCAAATCCCAACTAATTTTATTTTTTGCACCAACATAGACAATAACATGCTGAATTTTAATGCTAAGTTTGGTGGATTTATATGATGTGGAAAAGAAGTTACGGACTTTCAAATTTGGATTTTTTTGAATTTTGAAAAATATACACATTTTTGAATCTAATTATTTCACGCAATACGTTGAATTAAAACAAAAAAAATTGACACATCAGAAATTGTCTAAAAAAACATGTAAAATAACGCATGAACAGATTGCAACATCGAAACATGAAATTTAGTCCACGGAAGTACATTTTTAAAGAATTCTGCAAGTGAATTTGATGTAAAGCAAAATTTAAGCTATCAAATTTTTTGAAATTATAGCATAAGGTAGACACATATGTGTGCCAATTTACCCTAAATTTTAAAAACACCCCTAAAAATTGTCGTAAATGGCTGAAAAATATTTTCTACGAAAATTAAAAATAATTTTTTTACGCTATTTTAGCAAGCATTTATCTCAAAATTGTTTATAGTTTTCTAACATGCGTATCGTTATTATTGATTGAAAATTAATCGTAAGTTGTCAAGTTTTACTCCTGAAACATTGTCGTAAACGTTACTACCACCTTAATTCAGTTAAGGTGGTAGTGTCGCCAAAGCAGTTTTGCTCATAGGTTGCAAAAAGAGATCTTTTTGCTTTGAACTTGTACGTTCACTGAGAAACTAGTCCAATGCTATACTGTGTTAAATAAGTGCCGCCATACAGTAGACAACCAATATCTACCAATATCTTGAACCAATCACCGATTGTAAGCCAGACATCACACAATAAGGACATGAAAATTCAAAAAATTCAGCCAGATATCAGATTGGCCAGCTTGTGAAGCACACATAACGTGTCGACGCCCAGTTTTTTGCCACAAATAAGAAAAAAGAAAAATGAAGGTTCGTTTTTCTTTTGATTTTAAAATAAGCGTCTAAATTTTTCACAATTTATCATTGTTGCTGTGAGTACTTCACTGTTTACGCACAGTTTCACAGTTCAAACAGGTATTACTCCGCAACCACTCAAGCAATTTGCACTAAATTTTGTGTGCATAAACTACAACATATGTCCTTTTAGTTTATGTAAACAAACTAAACAAATAAGTTGATTATTGTGACGAAAAAATCGAATGTGAATAGGTTTTTAAAACGTCACTTTTCCGACTTTGCGACCTCACTGCAAACAGTATACTGCATCAATTTTGATGAAACTTGGCGAAAATACTTGCCTCAACATATGTTTTCAAAATATATACAGAATGATGTCTTATTTTTTTCCAAAAATGTTTTACAGTTACGCAAAATCGACTGCTTTCGCGACACTACCCCCTTAATCTAATTCAGTTAAACCAAATTTCTAAACATACCCTTAGCAAATTTTTAACTGCGACGATAATTACAACTTTTTCAACAGTCGTATGTGTAGGCAAAACTGATTGATAATTTTTCGAAATACGTTGACCGATACTTTCAAAAATATACTACTTTTCAAATTGATTTTTTGTCACCAATTTTTGATTCCTGTAACTTTCTAGAAATTCTAGAAGTAAAAACATTAGCTTTGTTTTATGAAAATTAAGCATATATGCTAATATATACATATATATAGGCTAACTCAAGTTCCTGAAATCTCGATATAGTGTTTATTTTTAAAATTACCGTTAGCTGCGAAACGTCACTTTCAATAAAATTTAGAATGACTAAAAGTTTAACGCAACTAACTAAAGTTTGACTTAAAAAGGTGCCTCGGCAAGAAAATAGTTTTTAATTTTAGCTATTGAGTGTTAAATTTGGTTGAGGCGCCGCACAGTTACATCTCAAAAATTAGTCAATTTTTTCAAAATTTCAATTTTGATGCCGTCATAACATTTGCTAAAGTCTACCCAGACGTTGTTCAATACGTGCTACGTGGCCGTTTCAGAAGCTTTACATAAGTTTTCTGGGTTTTATAAAGTCCTCATATCGTTACAGGTGTTTCAGAAGATTTAACTTCTGGATCACCTCAAATTCTCCCATTGATTTATGTTTTCCATCTGAGTTTTTTCCTAGCCCGATAGTTATTACATAAATTTATGTAAAGCTCTCAGGCAACTCGTAATACTTTAAATGTGGCTGGCAGTTTTTCTTATAAATTTAGGAGAACGTGAGGGCACCCATAACTCATACTCGAGCTAAATAATTAGTACAAACCTCGAAAAAGGATGAAAAAGTTTTTGCTGGATAAAGCATATGGTGGCATAATTTAGAGACTCTAAGGGTGGATTTCACAAAGGTGGTTTTACTAAACCATGGTTTCACGTACGTTTTCATATGATTTGCACATATTTTCATTACGAAATATAGCCTGATTAGTTACGAATTTAGCAGATTTTCTTAAACCATGGTTTTAGCGCAGTTGAAATTTGAAAGGTCTCTGTTCTGCTGAAATTTCAGTTGAGCTAAAACCATGGTTTAAGAAAATCTACGAAATTCGTAACGAATCAGGCTATTTGTCGTAATGAAAATACATTGGTAGATATTGGTAGTCTAGTGTCTGGCACTATTTATTTGACACCATATAGCATTTTACTAGTTTGTCAGTGAACGTATTTCGAAACAAAAAGCTCTCTTTTTGCAACTTATGAGCACAACTGCTTTGGCGACACTACCACCTTAAGCAATGTCAGTTCTGCTGTATTAATGTGAGTTGAAGTATTGAATACAGATTACAGACATACACATACCGCACATGTGAGTACATGCACATACCGCGCATACACTTACCGCTGAATGTGCACATTTTTTGTCGATGTATTGTAGCCACATTGGCAAATAATATACATAATGAAAAGAATATGACATCCTCATTTAATTCTGTAGCGCGGTAGGTGCATTCCACATTATTAGCGGCAAAAAACAGACCCAGATGTGACACGTTGGGTGCATCCAATGGGTTCCAGGAAAATTATTTTTTATTACCTAATCAGATCGTGGCATTCTTCCAGCTACGCCCACAACGTGAGATTACGTCGCTACTGTGTCACTCGATACTATGATTTTAGCTCCTCCTTTCATATTTGCTGTGGGCTAAGGGCACTTGAGGGTATTCGGATATTTTAAAAAATTACATGCCCCAGCGCCAATAAATCTAAACTCCTGTCAAAATCTAGTTCTGAGGTGTTCGTTAATCAACTTTTAGAAAGAATTCAAGTATTGGTGAGCATTTGTTTGAGCGCACTCGAATGGCCGGTGACCCTGGCTGGTTGATGCCTACCAAAAGGAATTCAAGCATCACATACATGTTAATAAAAATGATCGCAATAATAAATCTATTTTATGGACTTAATATAATCTAAAAACCTTGGAAAAACTTAAGTAAATTTGGAGTAAAAAATTTTGGATTAGAAAATTTCCAAATTTTTACCATGTAACTGAAATTAAAATCAGTTAAAGTTATCAGTTATCAGTTAACTTAACTGATAACTTAAGGGGGTAGTGTCGCGAAAGCAGTTTTGCTCATAGGTTGCAAAAAGAGATCTTTTTGCTTTGAACTTGTACGTTCACTGAGAAACTAGTCCAATGCTATACTGTGTTAAATAAGTACTGCCAGACAGTAGACTACCAATATCTACCAATATCTTGAACCAATCACCGATTGTAAGCCAGACATCACACAATAAGGACATGAAAATTCAAAAAATTCAGCCAGATATCAGATTGGCCAGCTTGTGAAGCACACATAACGTGTCGACGCACAGTTTTTTGCCACAAATAAGAAAAAAGAAAAAGGAAGGTTAGTTTTTCTTTTGATTTTAAAATAAGCGTCTAAATTTTTAACAATTTATCATTATTGCTGTGAGTACTTCACTGTTTACGCACAGTTTCACAGTTCAAACAGGTATTACTCCGCAACCACTCAAGCAATTTGCACTAAATTTTGTGTGCATAAATTACAACATATGTCCTTTTAGTCTATGTAAACAAACTAAACAAATAAGTTGATAATTGTGACGAAAAAATCGAATGTGAATAGGTTTTTAAAACGTCATTTTTCCGACTTTGCGACCTCACTGCAACCAGTATACTGCATCAATTTTGATGAAACTTGGCGAAAATACTTGCCTTAACATATGTTTTCTAAATATATAAAGAACGATGTCTTATCTTTTTCTAAAAATGTTTTACAGTTACGCAAAATCGACTGCTTTCGCGACACTACCCCCTTAACTCATTTAATTTGTGCGCAAATAACTTAACTGATAACTTGACTGATTTAAAATTCTGTAACTTAAACATCCCTACCCTGGTGTTTAATTTGGTTGCACGTAAGCAAATATTTTTGTATTGGCACAAAAAAACTATAGCAATTCAGTTTGGAAATTATTCAGAATGAAAATGAAGTTATAGTGAAATATAGTTTAAAATGTATTGGTACCCTAAAAATTTTAGTAATTTTATCATTTGGTTTCGCAGTTGCAACGTTGACGCCAAGTTTGTTGGAGCCTACAGAATTTGTGCTCAAAATATCACTCAATTGCTAACTAGTGGATTTGGTGGAGGCTTTGGTGGAGGTTTTGGTGGAGCAGGTGGATTTGGTGGTCCCGGAGGTTTTGGTGGACCAGGTGGTTTTGGTGGATTTGGTGGACCAGGTGGATTTGGTGGACCAGGTGGTTTTGGCGGACCAGGTGGATTTGGTGGATTTGGTGGACAAGGTGGATTTGGCGGACCAGGTGGTTTTGGTGGACCAGGTGGATTTGGTGGTGCCGGAGGTTTTGGTGGACCAGGTGGCTTTGGCGGACCAGGTGGTTTTGGTGGACCGGGTGGTTTTGGCGGACCAGGTGGTTTTGGTGGACCGGGTGGTTTTGGCGGATTTGGTGGACCAGGTGGATTTAGTGGACCAGGTGGTTTTGGCGGATCAGGAGGATTTGCTGGGCCAGGAGGATTTGGTGGTTTTGGAGGACCAGGTGGATTTACTGGACAGGGGGGCTTCAATAATCTTCTAAGTAGTTTGATCAGTAGTGGGCAAGCTCCAATGTCAGGATTACATTTAGGTGGTTTTGGAAATGGTTTCGGAGAAAGCATGCGATATAAAGATGTACCAGTTGCAGCACACAGCGATAATAGCAGAGCTTCAGAAGAAATTACGAATGGATTAAACAACGATCATATATTCGGCTAGTATTTTTTCATTTAAAGTAATTAATATTACTGATAAAATATAATCATATAACCCATTGTACCAGTGTTAAACCGCAAACCACGGGGGTTTTGGAATTTAGACGTGAAGGCCAGAGCTCAAAAGGCAGAACTGACCGTGTGCCCGAGCCCAAGTGAAATGCTACCTAACGAATGAAAACCAGGGCAAGGGGCCCTAATTCGCTCGAAAACTGGTCTCACTAGCTCCGGGTCTACCCACAAAATTAGCAAAACAAACTACAAGGCCCTCCATTGGCAGCTAGCCGCCACAAAGGCCCAAAAAAGAAGTCTAAAAGACCAATAAAACTTAATCTTTTATTAATACATACATAAAAAAATAATTTTAATGGCAGAAAAAGACAAGTACAAATGCTAATAAAAATATTAAAAAAGCCCTAAACTTATGGGGTACCTAACCATATCTCAAAATAGTGCGTGGCGCCGAATCTACCTAGCCCTTGTTCAAATACACCTACACAACCCCCAGTTTTAATAATTTGGCTGGTTCTGATATTTTGTGAGCCAAGCCACACGACAGAAATATTCGACAATCATGTCTACGACATATTTTTAGTCAGGTTAAGTTCCCCGTTACGCTCAAATTTACAAACTTGTACAAAATTGTAACATAATTGTACAAACTATTAAAATAATACTACAACTCGGCAGATTTTAACGCTGACTGTTTGCTACAATTTAGAATTTTATAGAATGTGAATGCTTTTCTATTCACATGCCACATCATTAGACATGTGTAAGCCAGTTGTAACGGCAAGCCAAGTTGCTGGCAGCCTTTCTATTGACTGGAAAGCTCAATGGCGCCGCACAGAGGGCTGATGCACTCACATGTGGCTGACTCACAAAACTGACGATATACATACGTAACGTGACTGACTCGTGTGCGTAGAAATATTAAAGGAGTGTCATTTTTTAGTAAAATTTAGACTTTTGAGGTGCAGAAAAACCCGCCTCAAATAGGGGTGACATTACTACTACGAAAACGGATCAGTAGCTGTATAAGTGAACTGCTCACATAACGTAAGCTCAGTTCATTTTGAATTGTGCTTTTTGTGTCTGGAATTTTCCGAATGTCTTCAACTTGCTAAATAGGTGCATAGTTGTGTGCATCAGTGAGGTCTGAAATGGCCCAACTCTGAACTGGCCCAATGCATATTATTGGTTATTTGCTTTGGGATACGTCATTTTAAACTCAGCCAGTGTGACTTTTTGGCGCCCATTTGATGTGAGTTTACAGTCACGCCACCTATAAAATTTATGATATTATTGTTAACAAAGGCGTAGCCAGGGGGGACCCCCTTTTGGATAGACGAGAGAAAAAGAGAACGAAAGAAAAAGAGAAAAAACGGTTTCTTAGAACCCCGAAATGCCAATTTTCTGCACATTTTAGAGGCCTGTTTTTTAAAACTTTTCGTAATTTTCTTTGTAAAACATTTGTTTTGCCCTACATAAATTACATGTCTTACGTGAATTTGCTGTTGCAAATTTGTGTGCGTGGTTGCTTGTCATTTTTCTACTATGTGTGAGCTGGCCTAGGCGGCCAGCCTGCCGGCTTAGTTTTGTTGTTGGTAGCTAAACTTACTGTAGGACCGAAATGGCCAAAGTAGGCGTTTTTCATTGTTTTTAAAACCCTTAACATGATTTTTTTCATTGACTAGCGCTTTAATTATTAAAAACTAGGTAATGAATTAAATTACTTCCGGAATTATTCAAAACCAGCAGCAAAAATCGTCCCGAAACTAAGTAAAACGCACGTTGACGGTAGTTTCAAATAATGTTGACCACAACTTACTAACCACAAAATCTTGCTTAACCATACTTTGGCATACGGTACATAATTATTAGAGTACGCGCTAATCACCGCAACCACTTGGCAAACTACCTATTTACTTTTACTATAAAGTAGTGACGGACTTTGGAGGCTTGCGTTAAATTTGGTATCAGGTTATTTTTACCCTTTACACCTACAACTATTTTTTGTTTTGTTTTCAAAAAAAACAGAAATTTTTTCTACATACTATTACATATATTACATATAACTTCATTTGAGGTATAATTTATAAACATTTTTGCAAAAATACCAAAAAAACCTTTCTGAAACTTGAAAACAATTGAGCGACAGGTTAAAAATATTTTTGAAGGAATTTTTTCCAGCTGATGCCTTTTCTACCGATTGTACAGTCGCTCTGAAAACTACTAATGTTGGTCAAGACTAAAGTTCCTTCCTTAAGGAAACTTTGCGGGCCGGGCCCGGGCCGGGCCGACCTCTGTGCTCGCGGGCCGGGCCGGGCCGCAGCCCGCGGCCCACCACCGGCCCCCGAAGGAACTCTAGTCAAGACTACAATGTTGCTGTGGCAATGGATCAGATCTCAATAAATTTTGCATAAAATTGCTGCTTGTTAAAATAATACATTTGAATTTAGTCTGTGTATTTTCAAGAGCTAAGGCGGAGCATATTACACAGCTGACCTGTACGTGCGCAGTGACTGGCTGAGCAAACTGAATCCCTAATGCTTGAATACACCAAGTGTGTGAGTTACATGGTTACAAACTACAAAATGCAATACAATAATAATGACGCACAGTTTATTAATTGAAAATAAAATAAAAATATTATATCACAATATTCATAATAAACTTTGAAAAACGCTCAGGAACTTGACAACATAATTTTTCGTACCTGCCAAATTACTTCTATTTACCTCCCTCACTAATATTACAGAGTACTTGCAAACTCCTCCCTAGTGACCTTTACTGTAATGTAAATACGGCTGGCTTATGACACATGCGTACACAAACTAATGTATATATTGGCTGTTTTGGAAATTTAGTACATTTTTCTCGAGCATATGAAAGTCGAGTGAATGAAAGTACGCCGTCATCACACAACATATCAGACAAAAACAGGGGGCATAGTAAAATTATGATCTTCAAACGGTGGTTTAAATTGAGAATTCGAGTAATTAATGTTTTCGTTCGTGGTAACACTTGAGTCTCGTTTGACATTTCATTTATTGTAATTTAAACAATATTGTGCGGACACGTAATCAACCGTGTACATCAATTGAGTACAGACTAACAAAGGTCACACAAAGGTCACTAGAGAGGAATTTGCAAGTACTCTCTAATATTAATGAGGGAGGTAAATGGAAGTACTTTGGCAGGTACAAATAATAATATTATTTTTCCTATTTAAACATTAGACTTAAATTATCTAAACAATAAAACAATGATCCATCATGCTTCAACCCTATCATGCGTACTGTCAACCCCACGTGATGGATACCCAATTTGGGACTCTAAAACTGGAATAGCTTATTCTTAAGTCAATTTGTCTTCACATTGTTTTTTTCATGAATCGCAGATCTGTGCATTTAGTGGCCCATTTTTAGTCCTACTGCCACACAATGAAACTTATGCTTCACACAACCAAACTGCAAATCTTGGTTTTTTCATCAAAAAATTTTCATTCACGGCCTTATTAAGATATTAGATTACGACGCCAGCAGTCAACTTTGTGTGCATCAGATAAGTACAGCAAATGTGTTCTATGTGCTAGTCTTCAATACTACGGCAACGCACAGTTTCTGTGCTAGTACTCTAGGGTGAGGTACATATTATGGGTAATTCTTCCGTATACGCGTTGGCCATTGCAAAAAGGGATTGAAGTTAGGAATAGTTAATAGCAGACAGAGTTGGCATTTCTTGTCAATTGTTCTTGGTATGGGCGCCAGTACATAAACAGTAAAATTGTAATTATTTCAGTAAAATTGTGTTGAAAAAATAGTGAAAAAATTGTTGAAACAGTTTAAACATAGTGGAAACAAAGGGTGTGCGTATACGGAATTTGATGCATTGCAGTCTACTTTAAATTAAATTTCCAGCCTGAGTTTAAACTAAGTGTTCCTATACAGAAGATGATACATACTCACTAACTCTCACTCTGTGCGGAGTGTGCGTATATATACGGAAGAATTACTCATATTATGTTTGACTGATGGCGCAAAATTATCACAAACTTTGAAACTTGAACGCTTATAACTAAAAAACGGTGTGTCCTAAACTCTTAATAGACTGATTATGTTTTATTTACCATTAATTTCTCTATTGAGTGGCGGGATGTGACCTCTCCATGACGCACGTAGCACGAGCAACAGCCAGTAGGTAAGCATAAATTTATTTTTTGCAAAGTTTGCATAAACATTCACAAAAGACATAGGATAATTAAGTACTCATGGAATTATTCGGTACGAGAATTGTTTTCCAAAATTGTCCCACGTTATATGTAAGTGGTCTGAGCTTAAAGTTAAATAACGTTTTGTAAAATCTGGCAAGCATTTGACAAAAAATCAATACTAAATGTACATACCTACTGCAATGTTTGCCAAAAAGGGACAAACTGTTTTGCAGATACGGTCAAGAATGAAGCAAACTTAATCACATAATTGTTTGCAATGAATAAATTTTCCAGAATGAACTGTAGATATCTGGGAATAATTCAAAATGGTTTCAACTTTCTGTTAGAATATAAAAAAAAACAAACGTCCTGTTTTCAAATGACAAATTGCCTGTAAGTAGGACCAAGAGTACAATAGCACACTTCAAGCATTTACACTTACACAAATTATACTTAAGCAACGTATTGTATGTACATAGCAGGTTACTACAGGCTGCACAGAACAATTTCAAGATTTCAACATAGCACATAATACAAACTTTCAAAAACATTGAAGCTAGACACCGTCCCTGCCGAGCAAAACTATGCTGTAGTTATTACTTATGTAGCGCTATGATCTCCCAAGTCATTAATGACAACTAAATCAATTTAGTGGTCTCTGACGCTTGTGCAATCAATGGCACTTTTTTATATTTTACTCACCAGTAATGGTTAGAATGGATGTCAGACTACATAAACGTTGTTCAAAAACTAACTAAACGGTCTGTATTAAATTTAAAAACTCGGGTCGACATTCGAAGATGCAATCGTACGGGTATTATCATGGCAAATTGAATGCATGCTGCGATCAATGGTTAATCAACGAGTGTTTGAAATACAACGATGGTATTTTCAAATGTTTATAACGATTTAGTCGACGTAATGGTGATGAACATTCCGAATCCTAATTCGTCTTTTCCGTTTGTCTATTTTCATATGAAGCTAATTTCACTATTAATTTAGAATTGACTTTAGCCCCAAAAGCAACGCCTCATGGCTACGGGGCAGTCTTGGCACATGAATTTGATTCGACAATTGGTCTTGATCAGTAAATACAGTCCTCCATTGGATGCTCAAAATAAGAACAAACTTTTTTCGTCACGCCACCAATTCTAGGTTGAAGTCGACAGCACAACTTTTTATCCACGTCGCATTCGGTTGTTTTGGAGCAATTTTCATCTAAATACCAAAAGTTGAAGTTTAAACTTAACTGGAGTAGCACAGCAAATTTTGAAATTTAAGTTTAATGACAGTTACAGGGAATCCTTTATTATAATCTAGCGTAGATGTGCCTAAAATTATAAATTATCAATTATTAATAGTTTTATAGTTAGACTAACTATAGTTTTATAGTTAATTTAAAAGCTCTCAACTATGTCTATATCTTCAGGGTTTTTTCGGTCCTTTCTTTTCTAATGTCCAATTTAGACTAAAACAAGTGATTCGGTCACATCTGCTTTGTCTTTAAAGCCTTTCTCAAATGAATTTAACAGTTAACGGGACTGACTTTACGTTAATAAACGTTCACAAGCTAATTACCCTATATAATTTTTATTTTTTGAGGTAGTAGGTGGTAGTAGTAGTAGTAGTAGTAGTAGTAGGAGTAGTAGGTATAGATTTAGTTGTCTAGCCAATTTAACATATTTTCAAATAGTCTCAGAGCTTACAATAAAGTTTATTGAATGTGTTGAGATTTTTGGCACAGACACCCATTGGTACGTAATCAGGATGCATTGGTTTGCAGAAAAGACCAAGTGAGCAGTCTTTTGTATTGACACATGGCTTGCCTTCGGGTCTATTTGTGCGTTGGACGCATTTACCAGCGGCTGAAATAAAATACAGAATACTAAATACCCACAACAGCATGCTTTCAATAGGTTGTCAGGAGCTGTATTCTAAATAATTTTACAAGGAATAAATAAAATACAGAATTAAAAATTCAGACATTAATTTATATTATGACGATCACAAAAATTTTGTTTGAGTCTCAAGAGACAACATCTCGAAGCTTTAACTGCAAAAAAGACAATGTAATTCCTTCTGATATGAAGAAACTAATGCAATTAGCTATGGAAATTTAAATAATGTGAATAATTGCACATTTTACTTGAATTTATTTTTCACTTATGTGTTACTTTCTGTTTGTTGCTTATTAATTAAACCACACTAAGCTTTGTATCTATGAGTAAAAAACTTTACGTGATAATGAATGGGTAAAACAAACGGCGCCGGGACAGCACTCCTCAGCGACAAAGCAAAACTTATCCGCGCAAACCGAGCCATCGACCATGTTTAAGTCGTCCTGAAAAAAATTACAATGTCGAAATTCACTGCTAATAATATAATTGGTCAAATTTCCTTGCGGTCTAAAAAATTTAGCTTTGAAACTGCAACCAACTGGAAATGACTCCAGTTATTACCTATTGTTTGCGACAATTTAAAAATATTATTACCGTATTTCCTCGAATAAAGCCCCAGGGAATTTATTGTTTCGTGAATGTCCAGACGGGGACTTTATTCAAGGCGGGGGCTTTTATTCAAGGCAAGGGCTTTATTTTTTCGTGAAGTCCAAACGGTTGTTTTATTGAAGGCGGGGGCATTATTTCTTGGTGAAATTTTGCTGACCAGTTGGGCCCAGATACTCAAACCAGTTGTAACAAGTGCAGCTCTGTAAAATCCTACTATTGTACATAACAATTATATTTTAACGTTTTTAAAAATTCCAATTGTTACAAATGTAAGACTTGTACTTGTGTAACAGGGCCCAGACGTAAGTCAAAAGGACGTTTTGAGTAAAGCCCCTGGGGTTTTATTCAAGGCGGGGGTTTTATAATTTCCTGAGTGGCATGATGAGGGATTTATGCGAGACAGGGGCTTTATTCGAGGTAATACGGTATGATTAATGTAGAATATAATAAAAGCAAACTAAATAGCATACGGCTTCATTGACTGGGATAAAAAAGGTGATCTATTTTTAAACACAATCTAAAACGTTCTTGTCAAAAGAACTAAAACATTGTACTGAAACAATGTGTCTTTTATCCGATCATGCGAATTAATTTAAGTAAAACTTCTTGTGTGATTCATGACCCCATGATGTCCATTAGAAATACACATGTAAGTATAAAGTTATGTAAGTTATAAACTTACATCGTAGTGCGTTTGGTCAAACTGCCACATTCCGTAAGCCTTAATTAAAACAACTCCGACTATGACAGCAATGAAAAGTTTGAGCAAGCGCAGTAAGCTAGCGGTCATTTGGGCGTTGAGAATGTTTTTCACATGCTGAAACTGCATTTTTAAAATTATATTTTTAGAACAAAATTACACAATGAAAACTTGTGAAAGCAGCAAATACACAAATGAAGCAACTTAGACATCATGTAATGCCTGAGTGACATTTAGGATCAAGTATTGTTGACTAATGCCTGACTAAAAAATGCCGTACCATGACAGAAAACAGGTGGCCCAATTTTAGCAGCTACGTACTCTTTGTACTCTTGACGGCTGAAATGTTCTACTCCTCTTTTACAACAACCTTATTCTCGTGCTATTCTTATTCTAATGCTAGTTGCTGTTCAGTGTTCACCATTTTATACCTAGCATTCAAAAATTATATTCAATGTATGGTAATTTGTGCACCCATTATCATGAAAACAGTGAAAACGTCTTAAGGAAAAGGGTTGAGTGAGATCAGCTGTTCCTGAGTTAATCTAATTTCGAGCTGCATACCTTTTCTATTTTGGTACAAGCCAGTGTAAAACACTCACGGATAACTTTTGCGCTAACACATACCTACAAATAATGAACACCACGTTTACAGAGCAGAATTTCCTTGGTTCTCGAAAAATGTCGGAAAGGTCAGCTTTAGCTCAGCTGTGTATTCAATAAATAAAAAATTGACTAAATAACAAAAGTATTTATGTCTACTTAAACTTAAGTACTAGAAAATCGTCACACAATAGCAAGCAGTTTATAGCAAAAGTTATAAAGTGTTTGAAATGGCTAAGCTTGAAAACGTCAATAATTGGCCTGTGAGTAAGGAAACCTAGCTCTAGCGGCCCAGCTTCTCTGGTTAGCCACGAGCAGAAAAAGGAAAATTCAGACAAAGGCTAGCTTTTGAGTTATCACTGAGCGCTGACAAATACCAAAATGACTTGAAAAAAACTGAAAATGTTAGACCGCCGCTAAAATTTTAAAACTCGGTTATCCGTGATATTCTTTAAATTTGCACTATTTATCTACAGGCAGTACCAACTGTAACTCGGTACTGCGAATCCATTTAATCTATTTCAAATGCCTTTCGTACTTAGGTACTGTCTCGTATTAGAGTCCAGCGTACGCTACTACAAAATTGCGTATACAACTGAAGCTACGCTCTACACAGTTTGTGCTTAATGCTTTGTGTGCGTCAAATATATACTCCAAATGTTGACGTCTATTGTAGGCTTCAGTCAATGGCAAGCCCGCAGTTGCCGTGTTTATAGTTAATACCCTTGAGTTACTGACTCACTAATGATTCTCAAAATGCAAAAATCTGGGTGATGCACATTGCACTTGTTATATCTAGGTATGTTATGGGTTTTCTAAAACCACCCAGTACCCACAGCCAGTTTTTAAAAACTCCGGGTGATCCTGTGATGCCTTGGCATCAATGGAAATGAACATTTGATCCTATATTATTACTTCTGGTGCAGATGACTTGCCAGATTGTCTAAAAATTACTCTACTGTTTCACTGTATCGGAACTCGGAATTGAGGCCCAAAGGATTATTCACACATTACCAGGGCCCGATTCATCGAAACGACAAATGTTCGTCGTTGAAAAACAAATGTTCGTCCTTGAAAGTTCGTCGTTGAAATTGTTCGTCGTTGAAAAATTTTTCAACGACGAGCTTTGGTTTTTTAGAACATTATTAATTAGCTCAAGACATCCGTTGAAATGTTCGCCGTTGAAAATTTTTCAACGACGAACATTTGTTTTTCAACGATGAACATTTGTTTTTCAACGACGAACATTTGTTTTTCAAAGACGAACATTTGCTTTTTCAACGACGAACATTTTCAACGACGAACATTTGCTTTTTCAACGACGAACATTTGTTTTTCAACGACGAACATTTGTTTTTCAACGACGAACATTTGTCCGATAATTACGTGTTATGTTCGCCGTTAAAAATGTTTCGATCAATGCAAAATTTTCAAGACGAACATTTTCAACGACGAACATTTTCAACGACGAACATTTTGCTTCGATAAATCGGGCCCGTCAGTTGGATTTAAATAACTACAGTCCTGCTGACTTAGAAAATCAGCAACCAAAGTACGACGATATCGTTACAAAACCAGTTTGCACCGAAAGCGAATCCAATTTCATTGCGTCACATATTTCGCCTGTGTCGACAAAAGTCAAACCAAACTTTTAGTAAATTTTACAGCGAAGTACGGTCACTATTAGTCCCCTGTAATTTCATCCAATTTCAAGAATACATGTTACGTGATCAAATAATTGAGGGCTTGAGCAGTCATCAAGTTCGGGAACGCTTGCACGAGGAGACAAACTTAACTGTTAACCAAAAGCATGATTGAAAAAATCACTTGTATTAGCCCTTTTTCACCCAAAGCTATCCACGATCGTCTCAACCGAAGCTCTAAACCATGGATTGGATACAGTTCTCAGTTGGCTTTGGCTACATGGCAGTCAAGCAAGATTGATTGCTTTTGCTTAATACACGCTAAATGAAGCTCAAAGAAAGTTCTATACAACCGAAAAAGAAGTCTTAACTTGCGCTTGGGCTTGTGAAAGAAGGCTTACGCATCTGTGGAGTCAATCATTCGCTCTGCGCCTTGACCTTCAGGCTCAGATAGTATTGCTGGATAAAGTTAGTACGGACCATTGTCCTCTTCGCAATATCCAGATGGCACAGTCAAGGGGGCGCTCCGAATAACTGACTTTGGGCTGTAAAATTTTTCAGTCACGTTTTTAGAACTTTTTTCTTGAAAAAAGGTTGTTCAGCAGTGAATTAGTTTTCGTTCGATAACATGTAGTTTTGTTGAACTTATTTTTTTACCTGAATTTCAATATGGCAAAATCTTCAAATCGATTTTTTGAAAAATTGTATATGGCGTTTGCTACTTTTGATAACGGTTTTACGAAGCCAATAGGTGACTGAAATGTTTTTGAAAAGTAGTATGTGTAGGCAAATCTTTTTAAAAAAATTTCCAAATTGCGGTGAGCGACACTGACAAAAATACACTATTGACACTCGCTCGCTCACTCGTTCTATTTTTGACACTGTCGTTTTCAAGCTAACTTCTCGTTAGCTACTTTTTGGCTTCTCCAACTTCTCCAACTCAACGGTTATTTGCATTAAAAAAATAACACTCTATTTTTGACACTGTCGTTTTCGTTTGTGTGAGAAACCTCATTTTTTTTATGATAGGCAATAGCCTTTTTTGTTTCGTGGTAGCTCTCCTCCACGTCGTTTTTTATTGTAAAATTTGACTTGAAATTGGACAAGCACTTCTGCTGAGTAAGTGGTTACGTTGTGAGGCCTGAGTGTCAATATTCTAGATGAAATACTAAACGCGGCCATTATTTGCAGAAAAAATGATTTTTGAGTCCTAATTTTAGTATACATTTAGTAGTTTTAATTCGAGTTGCTTCGAAGCTTTAATGGAAACTATTAACAGCTTTTTAAAGTCGAAAACTGCGAAAACATTCAAAAAATTTCTGATTAAGTTAAACAAATAAGGCCTGACCGAGATTCGAACTCGGATGACTAGATTATGAGTCCAGTGTGCTAACCACTACACCATAAGGCCACGACCCTTGATTAATAATATCAACCAATGTAGGTACCGTCTCACTCAAGCTGCAGCGATTAACAATTATAACAAAACTTATCCAACAAAGATATGACGGTTGTTACGCAAGGAGTGAAAAATTGTTAAACATCACCCATCAAAAGTTGTACAGTCTTACGTGTCAGTCTTACAGTACTTCTCATTAGTTTTATCAAGAGTACATAATAAATAGCCTCTCACTCTATATAGAAGTGAGACACTCTCCAGCCTGCCTGTGTTCTAGCACAGACAGATGCGCTGGTCGTTTTCAGGCTACATGTTGACATTCTGTGCAACATGTGGCTGGCCAATTAGCGCGTATATTTTTTGCGTAACACACTTTAGTATATAATCGCTGATAAGTTGATAAGCATTAAGATACGAAGAAAAGCCTAATAAGTCATTTTTTTATTCATAGTCTGCTTGCAAAAACATTAAAAAAGGTTTGCAAATACATACCTTTAGGGGGTAACGAACGCGTGTAAGCGAAATCTAAATAGCACTTTTTGTGCTATAGCGCTTTTTTTATGCGCTATATGCGCTATATGCGCTATAAGCGCTATGGAATTTGCTATATGCGCTATTTGCGCTATAGCGCTTTTTGGGGGTGCTATATGCGCTATTTGCGCTATATGCGCTATCGAAGGTGCTATATGCGCTATTTGCGCTATAGCGCTTTTTGGGGGTGCTATATGCGCTATTTGCGCTATATGCGCTATCGAAGGTGCTATGTGCGCTATCGAAGGTGCTATATGCGCTATTTGCGCTATAGCGCCTTTTGGTGGTGCTATATGCGCTATTTGCGCTATATGCGCTATCGAAGGTGCTATATGCGCTATTTGCGCTATAGCGCCTTTTGTGTCTTTTTGCATTATTTGCGTCTTTTTGTGAGCGGGTTATGTTCACTGACGGCGATTTGGGATAGAATTTGATAACAATGTTCTGTTGTTTTCTCTCCATCAGCTCCGGAATTTGAGAATCATAAAGGCTATAAAAATATGACTATTAGAACAGAAATGTCTGCATTGTAAAAATCCAAGTTTTTCATCCATAACATTTGATGACTTAAATTTGTAAACCTAGGTAAGCTAGACGTTGACTCAATTAAGGGGGTAGTGTCGCGAAAGCAGTCGATTTTGCGCGACAATAACATTTTTTCAGTGAAGGATAGGTCATTGTTCTTTATATATTCTAAAAATATGCTTCAAGGCAAATAATTTCGGTAAGTTTCAGCAAAATTGATGCAGCATACAGTTAGCAGTGAAGTCGGAAAAATGACGTTTTGAAAACCTATTCACATTCGTTAATTTCATCACAATTATAAAACTTTTTGTTTAGATTGTTTTCACAGACTAAAAGCACATATATTCTAGTTTATGCACACAAAATTTAGTGCAAATTGCTTGAGTGGTTGCGGAGTAATACTTGTTTGAACTGTGAAACTGTGCGTAAACTGTGAAGTACTCACAGCAATAATGATAAATTGTAAAAAATCTAGAAGCTTATTTTGAAATCTAAAGAAAAACGTACCTTTATTTTTCAAAACGAACCTTTATTTTTTATTTTTCTTATTTGTGACAAAAAATTGTGCGTCAAAACATTACATGTACTTCACAAGCTGGCCAATCTGATATCTGGCTTGATTTTTTGAACTTTTATGTCTCTATTGTGTGATGTCTGGCTTACAAATAGTGATTGGTTCAAAATATTTGTAGATATTGGTAGTCTGGTGTCTGGTAGTATTTATTTGACACCATATAGCATTTTACTAGTATCTCAGTGAACGTACAATTTCAAAGCAAAAAGCTCTCTTTTTCCTGTCGCTACCTCAGTAGCGACAGGACTTTACATTTGTTTTGCCCTACGTAATTTGCACGTCTTCATGTATTTGCTGTGGCAAAATTGTGTGCGTGTTTGTGCGTAATTTTTCTGTAGGGTGTGATCGTGTGTGAGCTGGCCCAGGCGGCCAGCCAGCTAGCTTCGGTTTGTTGCTGTTAGCTAGCTTACTGTAGGGCCGGAATGCCCAAATTAGTAGTTTTCTATGGTTTTTCTAAAGCCCTAAAAATAAATTTTTTATTGACTGACGCTTTATTTATTGAAAACTAAGTAATGAATTTAATTACTTCCAAAATTATTCAACACAAGCAGCAATAAAGGAGCAAAAGTCGTCTCAAAACCAAGTAAAACGCTAGTTGACGTTAGTTTCAAAGCCATTTGAAAATAACTTTCTAATCAGAAAATCGTAGTCATATTTTAGAATAACAGTTTTATTGGTACCTAGTTAATCGAGTACTCGTTTATCACAGTGTTGTTTAATCTGTAAGCTTAATGGTTAAGTAGTTGCTGTACAAAATGGGGCATTTACATCCATGAGTCTGCACTGGCGTACAGACGCAATTGCGGACAGGTATTAAACCAAACTTGAGGTATCAAAGACCATGGTGTAAATTTATAAGCCATAAATGTACCGTGTTTCTTCCTTCGCAAACACCATGGTGACGTGACATTACCCACAGAACATGCACTAACCGAAGAGATGTTTGCTTTTGCTCAGCCCTGTGGTGGGTTGGTTTGTCGGAATTATTTTGTGCTCAAGTTTGGGTAAATTCAAGTCCTACCTGTACAAATTACACATATAAAGCTGAGGAAACCTGTGGGGCGCCGTCAACCGAGGGTTGCGGGGTGCCACGCTGTTTTTGTTAAATTGGGGAACAAAATGTGTGATGGATTTGGGGAAACAGTCGGGTCAGGCGTGTGTAAGACTGTATAAGTGCATTCCTTCATGGTCATAAATTGGATGTGGATCCGCGCGTCTTCGTATGAGGTTGGGCAAACCCTATCATTGCAGGTAAATCAGGAAATCGTGCGTATAGGTTGAATTAGGTAGACTTGGAGCTTGTAAGACTATTTTTGGGTATGGTATCGGGTTGGCCATGTCAGTAAGGTGCCGATCAAGTTTTGTCATTTGCGCTGTTTAAAAGAAAACTTAATGGCTTAATAAGAAAACTAATTGGGGCTACAAGAGTTGATGGTTGGAGTGCAGTGTTTAGTATTCTCCAGTCTACACAAAAGTTCTAGGCTTGATCCTCTACACCTTTTTCTCACAAAATAAGGAAATTCTTTTTTTACGCGGCGGCCTCAGCCGCCGCGTATACACAACGTTAAGGCAGTGCCTGTAACACAGGAAAGTGTCAGGTCCTGCCTTATCGTTGTTTGCTACGGATGCACGCACCACAGCAGCGTGTGCAAATTATTACTGCAGCAAGGAAAACCGGTTTTGGTCACTTCTGCTGCATTATTGATCACTAGGGATGTACCGAAAATTCGGTATTCGGTATTCGGTATTCGGTTTTCGGCCGAAAAACGGGTATTCGGTATTCGGTACCGAAAAGTCAGTTTTCGGCCGAATACCGAATAGTTAGAAAAGCATGAAAATTGCAAATCAAGGAACGTGTAGAATAAGAACTCATTTAGTTAATCCTTCAATTAGCACTACACTTCGACCTGATATGTACACAAAAAACATTAAAACTATCTATTTTAGCTAATAACCTCTAATTAGCATTTGTGAGGCCTATAACAGAGCACATACTTATCTGCGTGAATTTTTGATGGAGGCTTATCAGTATTGTCAAAACCCAAAAAAATTGGAAATGCCAGCAAACTCTGCAAGGTTCACAAGCAGTTTAATAACTGTCCCACTTCACTCCAAAAACAGCCCAAGACCCTGAGACAGCCGGGGTGAACAGGGATTAACCTTCATGAAAGATAAAAGCAAAGAACACAAAAGCCGTAAAGTTGCAGGTGTCTGAGAGCTTGGGGTAGCAGCCTTCAAAAACAAACAGAAATTCTTTTGATTTTCAGGCCGAATTTGGTCAGTTGGAGACGTATATATCGGAAATTTTTTGTTCATCGGTAGCTGAAAAAGTTTAGGCCAGTTGGCCTCAATCGCTGAAAAAATTTAGTCCAATTTGGAAAAATTTAGGTCATGGCCTTAGCTATGGCATAAAAAACCACAGGTTTGCAAGAAGCAAAAAGTTGACTACACGACGGGGGTATATTCAACAGCACACTGGCACAATACTTATTTGTATATTGGTATGATAATACATGGCTTATATACATATGTAGCATGTTAAACATGTTTCTACGTTGAAAACATGTGAGTTAGCATTTACCGCCTAAACCGAATCTGTGCCGATATTGTGTATGTAGTTGTTACGCTCAAAGTTGCATGTTTCGGCATTGTTTCTGAAACTTTTTAGGTGGGGATGTCTCTTTTCACCCCCAAAAAGACTGTCCCACTCCACCCCAGGGTACTATACGTAGTATTTATATACTTATCTATACGTAATATTTTATTTTTCTGGATCTTTAAAATCTGAGAAAACTTTGCTTGGCAAATGACAACTATTCGGTATTCGGTATTCGGTATTCGGTTTTCGGCCGAAAATAAAAAACCGAATATTCGGTATTCGGTATTCAGTGAAATTTTTTTCGGTCCCATCCCTATTGATCACTATTATCGATCATTACTATCATCTACATTCAGGCTGCAGATAGTTCCGCTTAGATGTTGAGAGCAGCGTGGCTTCCATAGTTACTGTTGTGTGCGCAATACATTACGATACGCACAGATATTGGAGCTTTATTGCGCAGTTTGACCAAAAATTGAAAGACCTAGAATATAGAAAGACTAAATCACTGACGAAAGTTGCATAGATATTGAAAGACTAGGAAATAGAAAGACTAAATTACGAAAGTAGAAAAAAATTGAAAGATTAGTAATATACATAGAAAGACTAGAGTAATTTCAGAAAAAAATGAGCAAAAGTGACTGACTTTGGTGTTGTTCAGAAAGGAAATTTGAGATTGATTTCAAGTGGTTCTGTTCATCAGTAAAGTTTTTGTTTTCGTGCAAAATATTGTGGTCATTTTTCATTCATTTCATTCATTCATTTTGCGCTAGTCTTTTTGCTACTTTTAAACAGCCGTTCTTATGGCTGGGAAATGATTTAACCTGTATTTTTGTGTGACATGAACTTTTTCAATCAGTATGCAACGAGCTATTTCAAACAAAAAAAAGTTTTTAATGCATAGTGAAATCCCAATACACGGCTGTTTTTATATCAGTAGTCAAAATGCGATTGAGTTTGATGCAAAATTTTTGCGAAGTTTTGGAGCTATTGGTTTTGATGTCTGTTTAGAAAACTTGGCTGAAAATACATACTCATTACGTACTATTGGATGCAGTGCTGTCACGTTCATAAAAGCAGATTGTAGATTCTTATTTTTTGATCCGCATGCCCAAAATGCTTTCGGTGAAACTATACCAAATGGAACAGCTACTCTATTTTACTAGGAAAGAAAAATGCCCTGCGGAAAAAGGTCATAATAGGACAAGGAATAATCATAAAAGAAAATTATCAAAGGCAGCTATTATTTGGTTTTTATTTGGTGTAACTGAAGCGGAAAAAGGAGCTGCTAAAAGTTTGGAAACTAGAGCTTAACTATGTAAGAAATAGGCCGCTTTGCTGCGCCCTATTATTGCGGGCACCACGGCTGCACGAGTGTTACGCAGTGTTTATTTCAAGGTGTCAATTCTCACATATGTACTGTTATTGGTCCTCACGGGCAAACAGAAGAGATAAAGTACAGAGAGGTTTTAGGCGAAATGATAAGAAACGCGGCGCATATACTTTTGTTAGTTCAGCAGTGTGTTCATTTAGGCTTGGGTAGTGTTTGTGAGTGGGCAAAATTCACGGTCGGCGACGGCCAGCCGGTCGGCCGGCTGGAAACACTGGCTGGCCAGCAATTGAATATGCGAGCGATGTACCAAATTAAGCCGGCATAGGGTCGGTTCATACTTACAGCTGTATGTGCGTTCAGCCCGAAAAATTATGCAACAATCACGCAACATGCCGATATTATACACTATTAGTAACGTCATTATTTCGTAATTTTGCAGGCTGGAAGGACACACGAATGTACAGTATAAATCGTACAAAAATAAATAAAATGTAAGTATAAATCGAGCCATAACAATGTGGCAGGTCAAGTCAAATGACACTCTGGTTTTGGATGAATCTATTTTTGAAAGTATCCAGCAACTTGTGCGGTCGCTCTAAACACAAGACTTGGGGTTTAGCTGTATATCTGTTTGATACGTCGATTGTAGTGTTTGTGACCGGCAGTAAGCTTCGGTCGGCCAAACTTTTTCGCCGGCCCGGACGGCCAGGGGTTTACGCGGCCGGTCACAAACACCAGTCACTTGTACATCCTTTTTAACCCAAGCATCCAAATAAGTTTTATATTACAATCTAAAAGTTTTTGGTAAAGCCAATACTATCAACATACACGTGGATAAATTCTATTGGGGATTAAATTGTATGAAAGTTTGAACTTTTCATTATTTTGTTGGACTGAACGGAATATAGGAGCGAGAATTAGCCGATGATGCCCGCAATAATAGGGCGCAGCAAAGCGGCCTATTTCTTACATAGTTAAGCTCTAGTTTCCAAACTTTTAGCAGCTCCTTTTTCCGCTTCAGTTACACCAAATAAAAACCAAATAATAGCTGCCTTTGATAATTTTCTTTTATGATTATTCCTTGTCCTATTATGACCTTTTTCCGCAGGCCATTTTTCTTTCCTAGTTTGCACAATTTTTCCGCTTCAGCATTACAGGCCTAACAAAGTAAAAAATGATTCAGTGCTTATTTTTCAATCACACGGGACTACACTATACACTGAATATACACCGTGCACCAATGAAGATCGCAGCGGAAGCGGAAGTCTGAATCAACCTTAATAAGGAACCATACATAATCGCTCACAATGCGTTTTCATGACGACCTTCACAGCTTTTTTTGAGGTTGTAAAGGATCACCTTAATGTACTTTAAAGTGTTGGTACCAGTACCAGCACTTTTTCTAACCATTTAAGTCTACCTTAAATCGGTTGGCCAACCTAAAATTCTACTTTTTCATAAAAATTCTAAATTTAGATAAATCCAACATGAAAATCAAAATTTATTCTACTGAACACATTCGTACAAATTTGGAATAAACAAATAACACTATAATAGATATATAATAAAACGATTTATACAATTCTAAAATTTTTGACTGGTGCCGATTTCCATTCAAACCAGGGTTTTTTTGTGTAAAATAGGGTGTATTTACACATCCATCGTTTAATTTACACAACAAAAAATAAAAATACACACTGATTTACACAACCGTATTTTCCCCCAAAAGTTGATGAAACCGCCTAATTTGGTAGTAAAAATTCCAAAATCGCGAAGTGGCAATAGCGGCTTGTGACCTCTTTGTGCTAACGAAAATAAGTCTTATTGTTGAGTGTTGACCCAAAAACAAAAAATCTCCAGTCTCTGCGGGCTTCTGCCTTGTGCCCAACTATTGTCCCCCTTTGGCTTTTTGCCCGGCCAAAAAAATAATTGACCAAATTTGGCCTAAAAATAAAAAAAAAATCTAGAAATTTTTGCTGGGAGCCGCTGCCCCCAGACCCCTGCAACTTTGTGGCCTCGTGATCTTGCGTTTGTAATGCGAAATGTAAAGCTAAAAAGAGCATTTTAACCCATTACAAAAAATAGACAGGTCATTCCCCACCCGAAATATTTTTCTGGGCACGCTACTGCTAAGGTGCACAGGGTGTCGTATTTTCATGCTTCATTTTTTTATTTTCGTAGTTCGAATCGCAAGTCAAAATATGGTGTTTTAAGTTCCAAAAAAACATTTTTTACCTGAAAAAATGCCAAGATAAACACTTTCAAAAATTTACACAAATAATTTACACAAATTTACACCCTTAATTTACACAGCAAATTTTTAATTTACACAACATTTACACAGTGCCGATTTTGAAAAAAATCATGATTCAAACCCACCAAAACTGAACAGTCGCGAGACGACTAATCACACGGTATGTTAAAACAGAAAATCATTTTTTTGACCCAATATTTGTTCCAGATTTTAAATGCACAGAAAACTGAAAATAAAATCGAACAGTTAATAAACAATTTTCCCAAAATACAAACGAAATGCTACCTGAA
>JASANF010008004.1:0-40737 GCA_030248245.1 Trissonchulus sp. WLG1_4 | reverse complement strand
TCAAGTTTAAAAGCTGTTATAAATTAATGTTCAGAAATTGGTCAAACACTTGTTAATTTTATACTCCAATTTCAAACGAAAGAAGAAATGGAGCCATCAAAATGCAACCCGGGCCGCTGAACCCATGTCAAAATGCCACATGCTACAAGAAAGCAAAACCACTACACCACAGCCCCCCAAGTCTCAAGGACCAAATTTCTCATTGACATCATGAAACATTACGTACATAAGTATTGACAGTAGTGTAAAAAACCGTTTAAAAATTCAACCCTAAACCCGTGACTTGAAACTTTACGACACTATAATCACGTAAATATACCCGATAACATTTTTTATAATCCGATTATGAACACACCCACTAATCGTCGTTCAATGGTACCAGAAGTTGTAACTTTTTTATGGGTCTGTATGTAATTGCTTAGCGTATATATGTCTGGTTAGCTATAGAATTATATTTTGCCAGACTGCTTGATTTATATCTCAGCTGGTATTGGCTGCTTTTACACCTGCGTAGACTGTACATGTACTTACAATATTTTCACCATGAACCGCACGTTTTAGTTTCAGTTAAAGCACCAGTGATTTTTTTGATCAGACTTTTTTCCAAGAAGAAAGTTTGAAGTTTTTCTATGCTGTAATATATTTTGATTTTTAGGTTTTGTGAAAACTTTTTTATTACAGTTATCTTTGCAATCTGACTTTTCCACACGTACAGTTGGTAGGGGAGTGATATTGTGAGTTTATAAACAATGTGTAAAACTTTAAACTTATAGCCGTGCATTATGTATTCTTCAAAATAAAGTTGTAATAATAACTTTTGTCCACAGTAAACTTTCCGTTTATAACATACATTGTGTTGCATATATCCATACTTCTGTATGTACACCATATATGTACACATAATTACTGGTTGTATATGTTCTAGGTTCATGTCTTATTTATTTACTAATTGTTATTTCAGCTGTTACAATCAAAATTTTGTATCCCTGTATGACTAACCCTATTTATTGCCGATTTCAACGAAGCGTCTAAAAAATGTTGACCACGCAACTTCGTTCATACAGAAAATATCAGGGTGAGAAAAATCAGTCAGATGTATTTTTTGGAGGGGCGGCATTACTTGATATTGGCCCAGAAATTTCGTTGTAAAAATTAGAAATTAAATTTTAGAATTTATGACAGTTACTACAGAATACAGAACAACTTTCTAAATAGGTAATGGGAAAAACAGTTTAATTTTTTCAACTCGAGTACAATTTTTGTCGCCCCCGTTGTAAAGTTGACTAGTTCTAAAACATGATGATCTTTCCTAATTGAAAAATTGCTTCCAGAAATATTTTGTTATATTTGGAACTCTTTTGTAACATTAACACATCACGTTACTGTGCACAAATTATATATAACGTTTTGACAATTCGAAAGTTTTCAGGCGAGTTCTAAGAGTTTTTTTGGGAAGTTTTTGCATAATTTGCCCTGCTATTTAAGTTTTTTTAATTTTCTGCTTTTCAAACAGCATGTTACTGCTTCAAAAGTTACTAAAACACTGTTGTAAACATTTCGCATGAGTCCTGCGGGATTCGACTGTTCGATTCGTTTTTTTATTTTTCATTTGAATTTTTTTGGGTTTGAATACCAACCCTAGTAATAATGGTTTGTCTTCAGGAGTGCCGACTACTTGTGCAACTAGGCCAATGGTTGGACCCCGAAAAATCCCTGACGCCCAAAATTTAACAAAACGATTCGGCCAATGTCTCAGAATAGTTTAATTGATCGAATCTTGTCCATGTCCTGTTCCTTCCCCTGTCCCCAAGGACAAGTATGAACAGGTGTCACGGGCAAAATTGTTCCCCCGGACACTTGCCTAGTCAAAAGTGTTCCCCGAACACTTTTGACTAAGTCAGAAAGTGTCCCCCAAACACTTTTGACTTGAAAAAAATGTCCCCCGGACACTTTTGTTTAGGCAAAAGTGTCCTACCTTGGGCACAACTGTCCCCGCCTTAGTTTACGCTTGTCACAAATTTAATTTGCCCGTAAAAGTATGAATTGAAAAAAACGGGCGAAACTGTTTTCGTGTGGGCTGTGTCCGTTTGCCCGTATGCCATAGCCATACTATGTAAGAAACCCTATTAAGATTAAATAGGTACGGATATTGTTAAAAGTTGTCTAAGGCATTTAAAGTTGAAAACTATCTTTAGAATGTGTATAGGTTTTGAAATATAGTTTTTGGCGAGTTTGCGGTTCTGTTGTGCATATAGGACTCAATTTTAGCACCAAAAGTGTAAGGGGACACTTTTGCTTCAGTAGGACACTTTTGCCTAGTCAAAACTTTCCGGGGGACACGGGGATAGCATACTTTTGCCCGTGACACCGAGCTTTATCGTCTTATAAAAATATCTGTGAAAATATATACCCAAAACAGCTACGGAAATATAACTGTAGGTTTGACGAAGAAGAGTTATTGAAAAGCGTTTCATTTTCTTATTTTCAAAAATGCAACTGCGTTCGCTGCAATAAGCTTTGAGATTATGCAAAAAATCCGTGAATCGCTCTCAGTGTTTGCACGCAGCATTAACAATGTTTGCATTCAACAGAAGCAAAATGACTTAAGCTTTTTACAGTCCATACAGTAACCAACAGCTGCCCAAAAATTTCATTTTATTTACTCACTGCATTGGTTTTGTATACATTTTTTAGCAAAAAAGTTAAGTCTAAATTTGACTGTATATTTCTTGCTATTTATAGTCTTAGAAGTAGTCACTTTTTAGTAGCAGTTTTAGTATTACAAATTCTTTCGGTTTCACTTTACAGGTAGATAAATGGCCAGATGTAAGTAATTTTTTTATCCCCCTGTACCCCCCCCCCCTAAAAATTGAGCAGAATCAAGCATCCTTCTTGTTTGCACTTTGAGCACTTTTGATGTTACGTAAAATGCCGCACAACTAGCTACCCATTGAAAATGCCCAACTAACATAATTAACAAATCAAACTGATGAGTTGATTTTTTTGCGTGTTTCTGCCAAATGAAAGCAGAAATTGAGTTGTGTCAATTGAAACTGTTTTTTCACTTCTCTGTCACACCCCCACCCCGAAACGATTACTTTCATTACATTTCAACTATTTAGCCTTTCTATATTTTGCTATGTTTTTTGTATACTATGTTTGAACTTAATTTGTTATAATTTGTTTGAATTTAATTTGTTTATTTTGGATTTCGTGTAAGTTTCTTATTCGATATTATTGTGATTTTGATGTGATTGAAGAATATGAGCTAGGATGCACAAAAGATATATAACTGATACTGATACTCAATTTGAAACGAATGGGGATAGAGAACATCTGACAATAGCATTGTTACGTCAGGAAGACAAGGGGCATTCTTATTAGACAGCATCAGCAAGAGAGGAATTCTTCGAATGGAAAACAAACCACCCATCTCAGGCTCCAGAGTGAAGACAGTGCAGACAGCACTCCACCATTTGAGATGCTGGGCCGATGCTGAGCTGTCAATGATCGTCTTAGGGATCTAATGGGAGTGTCATATGTGTTCGACTTTACTATGTGCCACGTTTGAATCCCAGCTAGATCCTACATAGGTATAGAAAATATTTAAAAATTAAATCGACATGTGACAGCGTTTGAAATTAGAAATAATTAAGTTGACGTAAGCTATAACATATTTGATTGGAATTTGTGTTCCAAAGCAAATAAATAAATCTTTTTTGGGAAATATGTATGCTTAAAAATGTATCCCAACTTTCCAACAAACCAAACTGATGAACCGGTTATAACCGGCTCATACTCGTCCTTATCCCTGTTCTTACTGTTTTGAGTATGAACCGGGCTTCAGTCTGACTAAACTGAATTTAGTCAAGCCTGCAGAACGCAAAGTCAATGCTACTCTAGTCCTGGACCGTGAATAACTATCAGTCTACGCTTGAGTCTAAACTAGTAACTTTTTCGCAAACTTGACCAAGTCTAGGCGTCTATCGAAGTCCGCAAAAATGCTAGAGAGCCAGTCTTGCATTTGCTTTCAAGATTAAGGGTGACTGCAGTAAGCGCACGCGCACTCAAAAACGCAACGCAAACAACATCTGCATTTACGTGCTGCACAGTAGCTACTCAAACAGTGTGTGTGCTTTTTGCGTTACGTAAACTTTGCTTACTTACAAATAACTTTGACGTGTTTTTTTCGCAAAAGTTTGCTGAAACTTAATCAGATCGTTTTGAAACTAAAAAGTTGGAATTATATTTCGAAAATTATTTTTTATCAGAAAATTTTAAGAATTTCTATTGCTTACATATGTGTTTAATTTTGGAATTTTTGCCCGTATTCTTGTCTTAATGTTCGGGTATGTTTCGTCATCTTTAAGTGGAAGTTTGAATTAGTAGGATTGTAATCGAAGATTTTTTAAACACATTTACATATAATGGTTGCATATTGAATTGAGTAGGTAGAAATACCTTATTGCTTCCGTTCTGATATTGTTGCTGTTATTGTTATTGTTGTTGTTATTGTTTAAAGCACCATTTCAATATATAAAAAACAGAAGTCAGTCTTCTTCAAAAACACCAAAGGCACTTGCACGCAGGCCAGATTTTAAACCAATCAGATGAAGGCTTTTTACCTACCGTAGTCTAAATTCATTTACCCGTCCTTACATACCATAGTTTACCATTACCTACCGTAACCTTTCGTTGATTGGCTAATGGACGACAATTGATAACCGGACTTGTTTTGCTATATTTAGTATATTTTAATTTTTTATTATTTATATAAGTTGAAAGTAATTTTTAATTTTTAATCTTTACAGTCTACTTCAATATCCACTCTTTGTTTTCCTGCTCAATATATATATATATATATTGACCGACCCTCCCACAAAAAACATCATTCTTCTGCTATCTCGTCCTCCAGCCCTCTTTGAGAAAAAAGTATAAAAAAATTCACCCACCCCCTTCCCTAAAAATATATGTAATTCGTTTTTTCTAAAGCTATCTGTAATTTCAGGACGTATGTAAGTCCTACCGACCCTTTCTAGTAAAAAGTATCAAATAAATCACTACCCCCCCCCCTAAAAAAATCAAAGCACCAACGATGTATAATTCCTTCCCCCCCTTTTAATAAAAATATTACTTCCTCTAATTTCAGGACGTGGATGACTGTGACCCCGAGCTGCGACCTTTGACCTCTGGGCGACCTCCCACGCCCCCCACACCAGACTCCATGCCGCCGCACCCGGTTGCCCCCAGGCGCCATCTGGACTACCACCCCGCTCCCACGCCCCAGATGGTCAAGCCCACCCCCCGCAACCGCGTTCCGCACGTGGGCAATGGACAGAAGATGCTCATTGATCCCAAGGATGCCAAGGATATTGAGTAAGGCTGATTGCAGAAGCTGAAATAGGGTCAATTCATACTTGCAGCCGTATGTCCGTTTAGCCGGAAAAATTACGAAATAATTACGAAATAATCACGCCACATGCTGATCTTATACGCTAGTAGTGACATCATTATTACGTACTGTAGCTGGATGAACGGACATACGGATGTAAGCATGAATCCAGCCTTAAAGACCGATTCTTAAACTGGATTTAACGGATTAGATTCAAACTTGTTTGCTAGCTCGTAGTCATAGCGTTGTCATTGAAAATAACCATTGCTGTTCGAATTAGAAGTATTTATAGCACCTCCCACTAAACTACCTCAACTTAGAGATAAACTATTAGTTAATCAAATTTTAATCTAATCTTCTTAATCCATGTTAGGAATTGGCATCAAGCGTATGTAAGCAGTGTTTGGGTATTTAAGAATAGTGAGACATCATTGTATGTACTCGTGGTAAGCAAGTATAACATAAATTGTAATTTTTCAATTGGATTGCCATTTTGGGTAGGCTTCGGTTAGTTAGAAGCCTTTTCAGATGTTTAACCTGCTGATTTGAAAGACTTGGATTTTTACTGTTATTACGTTGATTGTTTGAACACAAAAGACTAAACCGGGATTTAGGTAGTTGTACCTAACCTAAAACGAAGTAATGAAAAATTACTTTCAATATAGTTGTCTATATGGGTGATTCTATTTCTCAATGGGTCTCAATTAGCATGAATTGTACATAGGTTCCGCGGGCTGTGTTAACTAAAAATAGTTTTAAATAGCAATGATAGGCCTAATAGAACCAAAGCTGAACTTGAAAAATGTGAACTTCTGAAAAAACTTTTGACTTGAAAAGAAATATATATTTTGCTGTTAATATGTCGATCAGTGAGCTCAGAATTCTAGAAGGGGTCGGGATCACGTTAGGATACAAATCTTCAATCCCTCATCTGTAGTTTTTACTGTTATTAGTCATTAATAAATAACATAAACGTAAATTTCCGTGTTAAAAAATACAAAAAGCCTGTTTGAATAGACTAAATTTTTTAAGCACGAAAGCTAATCCCCCGTATTACTAGGATCTGTACCCCCTTTTTCTGGTACAAATTTTATGTAAAAATACCACCCTTTTTTCCGACCCTACCCCACCCACTCACTCAAAGAAGTCTCTCCGCTGTACAGTACATGTATACAACTGTAGCAGTACAATAGAGTGACTTTTTGTGAGGGTTACATAACTGTGGCGACTTTTTCTACAGCTGCTGCGATCCTTTTAGCTTTAAGAGGATTTAAAGTATACAGCTTTCTCTGTCGTGTTATGAGATAAGCGTGCAGAGTGTTATTTTCACTAAATTTCTACCGTATCCACTTCAGATTCTAAAGTACTGTATATAGTGCACATACCTTACATGTAATACAATATGCTTCATATTAATTTAACAAAAGGGGGCTACAATATTTCTACTGTGATTTATAGTTAACTTATTAATCACTTAATTATCGTAATTGTGTAAGTAACTACCTAATTTTGACAAAAAAGGCACACCCCCATGTTCTTTTGCTATTTAGTGTCAATCAGCCCTCCCAGGCATATTTAGCACTGATAAAACTACAGTTGCAGTTTTCTATTGTAGTGGATTGAGTGTAATGTTAGCCCTGATCTGTTGGTACTGTTTGGGATTTACTTTAAACTTCTTGAGTTTGAACAGCGATTGTGCGTGGGTACTTATAGTTGGCTATCCCCTTAGTGCAGTGGACAATGACATTATGCCCCACTAGTTGTTCTATACTACACACTTCAGATAATTGGCCCTTCCTTACTGTAGGTCTTGGGTTGATTCATACTTACAGCCGTATGTCCGTTCAACTGGAAAAATTATGAACTAACGCCTCTAACAGCGTATTAGATCAGTTTGTGGCGTAATTTTGTAATTTTGCCAGCTGAATGGACATTCGGCTGTAAGTGCAAATAAACCATGGTTTAGTAAAACCACCTTTGTGAAATCCACTGTAAGGTTTTTAACTGACTAGAAGTTGTTTATTTATTAAGAATGCATTTTTGATCGCGGTTGTTGTAATTAACCTACATTGACTGTATAAAAATTTTTCGTATGTTTTTGCAAATAATGAATATTTTTCGCAGTTAAGCATGATGACAAATTGGTTAATGATTTGTAAATTCTGTTGACTCAGTTTAAGTTAGTTGCCTTTTTCATCCTTCCAAAATTCGATTGCCTTCTAAATTTTACCAAGAGTATTTTACATATTTTTCTTGACAATCAAAAGTACAATAATACTGTCTAAGTTATTCCAGCAGCGCTTAGGCTCTTGCATAAAGTTGTACTCACCATCAAGAGCACATAATGTCGTTTAGCTCATTCCATCGTTATTACATCAGCCCTCTTTACTATCAGGAGCAAAGATTAGTGTCCAACTGATTCCAGCATTTTATATGTATACCTAACCCCCTCTTACCCCCAAGAGTAGGTACGTAGCATTACATATACCCACATTAGCATCAGGAGTAAGTGTCGTTTGGCTCGTTCTACCGTTATTACATCAGCTCTCTTTACCATCAGGAGCAAAGATTAGTGTTCAACTGATAGCCTACCAGCATCACATAACCTCCTCTGTTATTATCAAGAGCACGTACGTACCTAGCATTACTTATACCCCCCATCAGCATCAGGAGTACATCACAGTGAATTATGCAAACTGTTGCGGTCAGCTGTGGCTCAGTCGACTTATAACACTCGTCGGTTTGTTGACATTGCGCACTACGTTTGTATTTACTAACACTCCTCACTTTGCTACTTTGCAGCACAAACAGTTGCTAGAATCTCCCAGAAACTTTTACAATTATATTCACTGTATTACGAGTCTCACAGTTTTATATCGAGAAACTGTGGCTTATAGATATGTAAAGTAAATTCAATGGAATAAGTAGGCTAATGCTGGAAAGTTAGTTCATCACTGCTTGTGATTAAGTGATTAATTTAAGCCCGTTTTACCCACATGATAAATTTTAAAAGTAATGTCTGTTTAAAATTTTAAAAATGTCGATTTAACCTAAACATGTGTCCGATTATCTGATTAAAGCCCAGTTCATACTCGTCCTGCTTACTGTTCCTATTGTTTTGTCCTTAAGCAAATTAAAAAACTACGGGCCCAAAATTTTTTGCACGAAGAAACGATTTCCAAGTTATAGAATCGTTTATGTCAATTCTTTACAGCAGCTGACCAAAATTGTCCTTGTTCTTGTCCCTGTGTCCTTAAGGACAAATATGAACTGACTTTCAAAATTGCCGAACCTTCAGACGAATTATAGACAGTGGTTTTTTCATGAAAAGTACAGCAAGTAGTCGCCACCTGTTTTGTCTCAGGGTTCAGCAATTTTTGGTCAGAATTTAGTCACTATTTCATCACTATTGACAAATCATCTCTGGATCTGCAGACTAGCGCTCTGCCATAAAAGCTACTGGACCGCTGATAAACTGTTGTTAATTCCGCTAACTATATTTACGCAAGTTTTGCAAGCTTCCATACAAGTTTTTTTTATCAGTTTCAGACATGAAGTTTTAATTTCACTTTCGTCTGTATTTCGCTTCAACACATTGGCTATGTATCTCAGTCGATGCTTAGCATTGTGACACTATTATTTGAACAGTGCAGCAGAAGTTTGAATGGGGCTGGAAGGCATACGACCTAAATTTAACCTCTGGCATATCAAACAAGACAACACAAAGCAGCAGTTGCAAAGCTTGGACGATGTGCATTCAGACTACACTGGGGGATGGAAGTGAGCGAAACCTGTTGGAACAATGCTTCACAATTGAGCTATATTTGACATACAGTTAATGTTGCTAGAAAATGTTTGAATGAATGCTGTAATGTGTGACAATTAGTCGCTGTGGTGAAATTTTTTTTATAGCATCTTTGCAACAATGTCGGAATGTTTTGTTTCAACCGAAGAGTTCTGAGTCCGATTTATTGAAGCAAAGTGGTTGTCGTTAAAAATGTTTATTGTAGGAAATTCGAATTGATTGAAACATTTTCAACGGCGAACTTAACACTGAATTATATTTAAAATGTTCGTCATTTCATCAATTCAAAATTTTATATGATAAACATTAGCAACGCCAAACATTTTGCTTCGATCAAATCGGCACAGAAAGGGCATTAGCAGAATTGCCAGTGGGTAGGTATGTAGGCTATCCTTACCCACTTGTAGAGGTATGCGTTAAGTTATTTTTGTTGGTAAAGGTATGTTAAAGCTAAAGAATATAGCTTATAAAGATTCCACCTTACCTCTACCAGTGGGTAAGGACAGTCCAACTACTAACTTACCCCTGGTAAATCTTCGATTAGTGGTGTTAAATTCGATCTTTTTGTTTTGGGCAGTATTACCGATATTCTAATGTTTCTCCGCTGTGCATTCAAGTGTTCTAAGACAGGTTACCGGTAAGTAGACAACATAAGTAAGTAGTACTATTAGTAATAATAGTACTAGTACTAGTATTAGTAGTAGTATTAGTAGTAACGGTACTATTAGAATTTTTAGTAGTTCAGGAATAGGTTTGGACTAAAGTTAAGCAGCCGAATTTATTTAAACTAATTTAATTCAGTCCTAAACTTCGAATAAAATTTAGTCCCGACTATTTGATCAGATAAAGCAATTAGCCCAAAATGCACCGAATGTCCTGATATCACAAACGCAATTATATATTTTATTCAAACGGTTACAAACAGCACAGTTGAGTAGACAGTACTTCATTTATCGCTGCAAAACTGAGGCACGGGGTCATTGGCGACACAACGACTGAATCGACGCGTGGCGGAGTGTCGACATTTGCTCGCCGCGTGTCGATGATGATGTCGGTGTTTGCAATACGTGTGCACGTGACGCTGCAATGCAATCATTGTGCAGACAAGAGTACATAATAGGGAAGAGTATGACACTTCCGTATTGTAGCTAATCGGCCGGAACGATGCTCCGGCCGAAATTGCCCGTTTACCAGCCCCCTTCAAATCAGGAAAGTCTTGATTTGAGAAAAGAGGATTACCCCCACATGAAGTCAATGGGTAAAAGGGTTTTTCGAATGCAGCATCGTTCCGGCCGAATAGCTAGAATAGGAAAGAGTGTCATACTCTTGCCTATTAAGTGCTCTTGCTAACCTGAAGGGTTTATAGGGAATGCAGACTGTAGTAGTGTTCTGATGAGGTTTAAAGTACATGAGGGTAATGTTAAATGTAGTGCACATGCGGAGGTTTTATGAATAGCGGATATAAATGGCTTTGCAGACTATGTAAGGTAATGAGTAACTTTGTTTGGTTAGGGGAGCATCAGTACAGTTTACGTATATGTAGTTCGTTGTTTGGCAAATATGCATCTATTGCACTACCATGCTGGCACTGGAGGGAGCATTTTACTTTACCCATCTGTACTCTTAATACCACTTGCCAACGTTATACTCTTCCTGTTGTATACACTTGTCTTCCACACTGCAGTACCGTAGGGCATCTACAGCAGATTTTCTTTACCTAGAGTCCACGATAAGTCCATAGCAATCCTATTATGTACTCTTGGTGTTACCAAGAGTACATTATAGCTTCTCACTCTATATAGAAGAAGAGTGAGACACTCTCCAGCCTGCCTGTGTTCTAGCACAGGCAGATGCGCTGGTCGTTTTCAGGCTACATGTTGACATTCTATGCAACATGTGACTGGCCAATCAGAAGCGAGCTTCTATTCTCTGATTGGCTGACGCCTGTGCACGTGCTCCAATCATAAAACGGGATAGGGATAAAGGCTAATAACTCATTATTTATTCATAGTCTGCTTGTAAAAACATTAAAAAAGGTTTGCAAATACCTTTGGGGATATTTTGGCAAACTTTCAGCGAAATTGATTGAGAAACTTTGAAGAAATTCAGAAAAGTTTATATCTCAAAAGTTTCTCAATCAATTTCGCTGAAAGTTTGCCAAAATATCCCTAGAGGTATTTGCAAACCTTTTTTAATGTTTTTGCAAGCAGACTATGAATAAATAATGAGTTATTAAGCTTTTAACTCTATCTTAATGCTTATCAACGCATCAGCGATTATATACTAAAGTGTGTTACGCAGGGAATCTACGCGCTGATTGGCCAGTCACATGTTGCATAGAATGTCAACATGTAGCCTGAAAACGACCAGCGCATCTGCCTGTGCTAGAACACAGGCAGGCTGGAGAGTGTCTCACTCTTCTTCTATACAGAGTGAGAAGCTATTATGTACTCTTGGTGTTACTGATGCCTGTGTTGAATCATTGACGTCTTCGTTAATTACTGTGGTGTAGTAAACCAAGGCTTATTTAGTTACTTTTAACTTATCACTAACTTTGATAATCATCTATGCTGACTACCAAGAGTTTACTACCTATTAGAAAGGTAGCTATCTATAAGTGGAATAGCACACTCTTGTTGGAGAAATATAGTTCGTAGACTGACTGTTCTTCAACACAAGAAAGAAGTGAATTTGAACATTAGCTGTGTTCGACCGCTTTCATGGGCACGTAGAAAAATCACTTATGTTCTATATACTTATCCTCTATATACTACTTGTATGTATTACGTATATACCTGACATTTCTTCTGATGAGCGCGTGCTCTGCTATAAGATGTTGTGGGGCCCCTGCCACTGTCGGGACAGCTATGACGTTCGTGTTTCAGGTAGTCGTAGTCGTGGCCTTTCTGGCTGTGTTCACATCGATGACGTATCGTTGTCTCGTGGTAGTGTTTGGCTTCTGGTTTCACTATAGCTTCTCCTGTAGAATAAAAGGAGAATTTCGATATTTCTGGTTCATACTTGGCCGTCGGGACACAAGAACACAGGGACTAATTTTGATAATTTGTTGTTAAGTATTGATACAATATTGTTTCGGCTAACTGGTTCAGAACAGATTTTTATTTAGTTAACTCTAGGTACTGTTTATTAAACAAGCTATACTACTGTATAAAACCACACTGAATCTATTGTCGGTACGTTATCAAAGGGCAACTAATCTGGTAGTAAATACGTACCGCTTGTTTCAGCGCTAGGCTTGGAAACCACTTTGATATCGTGTTCCTTCAAACCCTCAGTGATTGATTTTACCACTTGGACCGGTCCGGGTTTGGATGGGTCACTAGTGCCTGCAGCAGTAGCCTGTTTTTGCTTTTTTCTGTCTCTGTGTCTACGCTCAACCTCGGCTAGCTTTTCCTTGGCTCGTCTTAGTCGTAAAATGACACTTGTCATGGCTTCATTCATATTGCGGTCTTTGTCCTTAGGCGGTTGCCGTTGCTCAGACATATCGTGTACAGGATGTGTGTGGGCAACCGGCGTCTCTGAATATTCGTATTTGTGCGCTTGTCCCTTTTTCACATCCACTATGGGAACCACCTTGGGCTCGTCAATCATGATTTGCTTGCTTTTCTGCGGACTAGAGAGATTCATCTCTCCATGTTCAATGCAGTCTCGAGTTATCCGCCATTGTTCGTTGATTTCCTGAACTGGCGCCAACCAGTCTCGATCTCCTGTTTCGCTGTGCCACGTTCCTGTCTCCACCTTTTCTTCTTTCAGCTTTCTCAGTTGTATGTCGATTTCAGCGTCTAACTGGTGACGCTCTCTTTTCTCCGTTTCTATCAGGGCGTCTACTACGTCCACTGGCTTCTCTGTCTTGTCTGCTGGCGCTTTGGGGCGACGACGTTTTTCTATCATAACGATATCGTTAATGATGTCGTCAGGTTTCTCTCCTCTCGGTTCCCAAGTTCCCAAGCAGCTGCACACATGAGGACAGCAGATATCTGGTGCCGACAATTCCGACAGATCTGTTGCTTTGTCTCGTTTCGCAGGCGCGCCGCGTGCGCTCAGTTCTTCTATTTGAAATCCGTCCTCATCCACGATATAGTGTATGTGCTCTGCCGGACTCTTGCTGTCTCTCTGCCGAAGCACACACTTTCTGTGTTTCAGTCTTTTTGGTTCAGGGCCTTCGTCTATGGGCACGCCATGGGCGCAGCGGGTGATGCGTTTCGTCAGTACGTCGACTTTTTCCATCAGCTGCGCCACATCGTCAGATTCGTCACTGGCGGGTGGTTCTTTTTTGCGTGGCTTTTTCCTCTTGCCAGATGGTTTCTTTTTTGACGATGGTTTCTTTTCTGCTTCATCCTCGGTCGGTGGTTTACCAGTTAGCATGGACTCAGTCCGTGGTGTGGCCGGTACCAGGACGATTTTCGGGGCAGGCTTTGATTCGTCAGTGTCGACCGGCTTATCGGGTATGACGTTGCTGTCAAACACGATGTAGTCGGACCTAGGCTCAGACGACGGTGTTTTCTCGGTTTTCTTGGGCGTGGGCGGTTTGGCGATGCTAGCTGCGTCATCTAGTCCTCGCGTCGTCTGTCGACTTTGCTCCGTGTCACTATCCGGACTACGGTCCCTTGTCTCCGCCTCAGTGCTGACACCAGGGCCATAGCTGGGTCTGGTTCCCATGGACTCGGTGTAGTCCGGCATCATTTGTCCCAGAGATGACGCGTCAGTCATTTTGGCTGGAACGGCTTCTCCGTAGCGTTTCAAGTCATCCGGTTCCGTTCCCAGCGCCAAAGATTTTGCCTTTGTATCCGGTTGCCGGAGGCGCGGCTTGGATTTTTGCCTAGGTTTTTTGGCTGTTCCAGGCTCTGGTTCTGAAACTCTAGTTTCCGGTGGTGCGCCGGGCAGACCCAAGCCTTTGGTTCTGTTATTCTGCAACCACAGATCCATCTCACGTTGCATCGTCACATTATCCGGTTCCAGCATTTCTCGATGCTCGTTATAGCGCCAGAATTGGAACGCTTCGTACTGAACCCCCCTGACTTCTTCTCTTACCACTTGAGCCCCCACGACCAAGCGGCGATCCGGGCACGCAAAAATCTGCCTTGGCCCGCTTGAGTTTACGGCATTAATTTGACACAGGCTTTGCTTTTCTAAACTGTTGTAAAATTTCACAAAAATCAGTTCTTTTGGAATGGGCAGTTTCTCGATTTTGAATGGTGTAAATCTGTCATTCAAGGTTACGCCAGTGGCTTGTTGCTTTTCTATAGGTTGGTCCTTTAGTTGTTCAGCTCTGAGTTGCATCGTCTGGGTTTCATTCGGGTCAGGTTTATGTATGACCATTTGTTCTTGCGTGGTCACTTTTACATCAGCCGTACCCGCTATTACAGTTCGTTTTTCGATGATCCCTTCCTTTAGAACGTCCTCTTTGACCATTATTACATTTTCAGTGGCCATAACTGGCTGGGTTATGTCCAACACTTGTTCTACTTCTGGCTTAAGCTCGCCAATATTGCTTACGTTTTGCAAAGTCCTCTCTATAGGTTGGCTCTGCAATTCGTTTGGCTCCGTCTTGTCTACGCAGCCCATGGCCAATACTTTTTTGTCGATACTTAGCTCCTGTAGTCTATCCGGCGCCGCTTGTTCAGCGCGATCGGTAGCAATGACAGTTTTTTCTATTTTCCGTCCTTGCAAAAGCTCCGGTCTGGTCATGTCAGCAAATCCTGCTGCTATGACGGTCTTGTCAATTCTCTGTTGCGCTAGTCGGTCCGGTTGCGCCATGTCGACCTGATCGGTTGCCGCAACCTTTTTCTCGATCGGAACCTCATTCAACTTGTCTGCGGCCGCAAGATTAGCCCTGCCGGCGGTTGCAATGGTTTGCTCTATCGGCCGTGAATGAAGTCGATCCGGTTGCGCCATATCCGCCGTTTGCGCAGTTACCAATTCCTTGTCTACCGCTCGTTCACGCAATTGCTCCGCTGCTGCCATGTCCGCCTTGCCAGCGGCCTTCAGATCGACCTTGATTGTCTGGGATTGCAGTCTGTCTGGCTGGGCCATATCTGCTTTTGACGCGACTATGACGTCTTTCGCAATGGTCTGAGGCTGAACCACATCGCTTGGTCTCATATCGACCACCCCCGTTGTCTCTACTGTCTTTTCGATTGCTTTTGGCTGCAAAAAGCCCGGCTGCGCCATGTCTGCTTTTTTGGCCGTCACCACTTCTCTGTCAATTCTCCGATCCTGAACTCGATCCGTCAGCGGCGTATCTAATGTTCCAGTGGTTGCCAGCCTCTTGTCTATCTCCTGTGCCTGCAGTTGGTCCGGTTTGGCCATATCCGCTTGTCCAGTTAGCATATATTCTTTTGGTATCATCTGTGATTTCAGTTGATCCGGTCGAGCCATATCGGCCGTTCCTGTGGTCAAGAGTTGTTTATCGATCGTTTGAGCTTGCAACTGATCTGGCTGAGCCATAGTGGCTTGACTGGTGCTTATAACTTCCTTCTCGATCGGTTGAGCCTGCAAAGTATCCGGCCTTGCCATCTCGGCTTTTTTTGCCGGAATCACTTCCCGGTCGATCACCTGAGCTTGCAGCTGATCAGGTTGAGCCATGGTGGCTGAACCTGCTGGGATCACTTCCTTGCCAATAGGCTGATGCTGTAGTTGCCCGGGTGCGGCCATATCTACAGCACCAGCTGGAATGAGGTCTCGGCGAATAGGCTGCGGCTGCACTTTATCACTCGGCTGCATGTCCACTGAACCCGTGGGAATCACCACCCTGTCTAGGGTCTGCGGGGCGGCCCGATCAGGTGCTATCATGTCGGCTGTGCCAGCGTTGATCACTTCTCGATCGATACGTTGCGGTTGCAGCTGGTTGGCTGGCTTCATTGTAGCGTATCCTGGTATTTTGAGCTCGCGTCCAATAGGCTGATCTTGCAGCGTGCTCGGCGTCGTCATGTCAGCTCTGCCAGTGTTCATGACTTCCCGGTCGATACGTTGCGACTCCAACTGTCGCGGTCGCTTCATAGTAGCGTATCCGGGTATCTTCAGCTCGCGTCCAATAGGCTGATCTTGCAGGGTGTTCGGCGCAGTCATATCCACCCTGCCAGTAGTTGACGTTAGAGGTCGTATTTTTTGATCTTGCAAGGTGCTCGGCGTTGTCATATCCACCATTTTAGTGGGTGTCCTCGGGGATCGTATTTTTTGCTCCTGCACCGTGTACGGCCGTTCCAGCTCTGCCGCACCTTTGCTGATCCTTGGCTGTCCAATCGGCTGTGCCGTCACTGCATCCGGCGTTTTTTGCTTCGTCAGATTAACCGGTTGCACCTGTCTGGGTATGTCTTGCGGCGCCGCCGTAGTTATATAAGCGTCCTCTCGTGTCGTGCCTTGAAACGGTCTCAGAATTGTTCTCTCGTTTATCATCAGGGCACTTGTGCTGGGCTTAGCTGCGGCCAAGATCGGTTCCTGGATTTCCCGAGCTTCCGGTACATTTTGGTTGCTTAGGTCAACCTGAGCTGGTTTTTTACGCTCTGGCTGGCCAATTGGAGTCTCGACAACTTGCTGCCCGATAGGTTGTTGAGGTTGCGTTTGTTGCTGGGCGTCAGGTTTGATGCGGGAGTCGGCGACAGTCTGCAATGACGGCCTGACAGCCGGCACTTTTTGCATTTTCGCAACGGGTATCTTCGACTCTTTTCCCAGCTGCTGTGGCTGTATTGGTGCCATGTCGGTTTCCCGCGGTGGGGCCTTGGGTATTTGTTTGGGCTCATAGAATGTCGGAGTCACTTCTGGCATCAACTGCATGTCAGTCTTGTCGCGTTCAATGTCTACCGGTTGTATCCGTTCCTGATCAGGCTCGTCTGGTTTCGTAGTTTCGCGTCTAGGCGGCTCAATATCTCTAGTATCGACCATTTTAGGTGTTGGCTCAGCTTCGCCAGTTTCAAGCGGTTCTTTCGGAACTTCTGTTTTCCTCACATCCACAGGTTCTGTTGGCTTTTTGCCTTCAGTTGGTATTGGCTCCCTTTCTATCTGTTTCGGCTCCACTTGGTCGACGGCTGGAGTCTCAGCGGGTCGAGTTTCTAGTTTCGAGACCGGTATACGCTCTTCTTGCACTTCTCTCGGCTGCTGCGTTGTGGGTGTGGCAATGAATGGTTTTGGCTGTAAATCGACTTTTTTAGTTTGCATTGGAGCTTCTTTTGGTCTGTAGGCGGCGCCATGTCGTGGAACATCGGTCTCGATGGATCGTTTTCTGACTGTCGTCTCTTTCGGCATGACGACAGTTGAAGATTTTTTTCGAGGTTCTGTTGGTATTTTGAACGCTTGGATACGCTGAGGTGTTATCGGAAGGTCTTTTTCTTGAACTCGTTGCTTTGACTTTACTTTTTTTGGCTCTTTTTTTATTTCTTTGACTGTGGTCGGTGGTATCGTAGCTTTGGTGGCTGTTTTTGATTCAAGATCAATTTTTTTGGGCTCTACATGTTCAGGCAACAAAGCATTGTCAGTGAGTGGTTCTTCGAATTCTGTGGGCATACCACGCTTTGTCAGCATTTTTTCTAGTGAGTGGCTTTTGAGCTCGTCAGCAATTTTTTCGGGAGTAGTTTCAGGCATTTCTTGTTTTTGTTGCATGAAGTCATCAGGCACAGGCAGCATTTGTGCGGTCACGTCTTTTCCCGGCGCAGCAGCTAAAGTGCTTGGAATAGCTTCTCCGGGCCTCATTTTGCTTTCTTCAACTTCAGCACCCTCTTTCGCCGTTATTGCCACCAACGGTTGAGTCGCTGGAGTCTCAATCGCTTCTCGTTGCAATACTTTTTCTGGCTCTATCAGTTGTTCGTCGTCTTCTTCGTGCAATTTCCGCACAAACTGATCACTCCTTCTTCGTCCCGTCTTCCGATCAATCCTATCAACTGTTTCCGTCAAAATGATGTCCTTGCTCCTCCTGATTCGGACCGTCTCTTCTGTTGGTGGTTGAGCAGTCTTACTGCCAACTTTCGAAGGTTCCGACAAATCGTACACTTTCTTGTCGACTTTTCCTAAGTCAAACTCCACTCGTTCGGGCTTTGGCGCTGATCTTCTTCTCGTGAGGGCTGATGGAGCTGCTTTTGGTTCTGGCTCTGGGCGTTTTGCCTTTCCCACTGAAACCCAAGGAGCTTTCTGGGCTTCAACTGAGGTTCGTCGTTTTGGGGACGGTGGACCCCCAGTTTTTGACGGGAAGCGTCGACTTGGTACCGGAGAGACGGCTGTTTCTTCCGATAGTGCTTTGCTGACAGATGTTTTTCTAGGCTGCGATGCAGAATCAGTGATTTTCTGCGGTTGTTCACCAATGAGGCTAGGTGGAAGCTTACTGGGCGGTTGACCGGGTGGCCGTTTTGTGTAAGATGGAGATCGAGGCAAGCCCGTGACGCTCGGAGGCCTTTCTCCGGGCCGTGGTTCTTGTCGCGGCTCCAAGTATGTTGGAGGTAGTCCGGTGGCGCTGGGTGGTCGATCACCGGGCGGCTGACCGGATGGCCTTTTTGTGTAAGATGGAGATCGAGGCAAGCCCGTGACGCTCGGAGGCCTTTCTCCGGGCCGTGGTTCTGGTCGCGGCTCCAAGTATGTTGGAGGTAGTCCGGTGGCGCTGGGTGGTCGATCACCAGGCGGTTGACCGGGTGGCCGTTTTGTGTAAGATGGAGATCGAGGCAAGCCAGTGACGCTCGGAGGCCTTTCTCCGGGCCGTGTTTCTGGTCGTGGCTCCAAGTACGTTGGAGGTACTGCGGTGGCGCTGGGTGGTCGATCACCGGGCGGCTGACCGGGTGGCCTTTTTGTGTAAGATGGAGATCGAGGCAAGCCCGTGACGCTCGGAGGCCTTTCTCCGGGCCGTGGTTCTGGTCGCGGCTCCAAGTATGTTGGAGGTACTCCGGTGGCGCTAGGTCGATCACTGGGTGGTTGACCGGGTGGCCGTTTTGTGTAAGATGGAGATCTAGGCAAACCAGTGACGCTCGGAGGCCTTTCTCCGGGCCGCGTTTCTGGTCGCGGCTCCAAGTATGTTGGAGGTAGTCCGGTGGCGCTGGGTGGTCGATCACCGGGCAGCTGACCGGGTGGCCGTTTTGTGTAAGATGGAGATCTAGGCAAACCAGTGACGCTCGGAGGCCTTTCTCCGGGCCGTGTTTCTGGTCGCGGCTCCATGTATGTTGGCGGTTGTCCGGTGGCGCTGGGTGGCCGATCACCGGGCAGCTGACCGGGTGGCCGTTTTGTGTAAGATGGAGACCGAGGCAAGCCAGTGACGCTCGGAGGCCTTTCTCCGGGCCGTGTTTCTGGTCGTGGCTCCAAGTACGTTGGAGGTACTGCGGTGGCGCTGGGTGGTCGATCACCGAGCGGCTGACCGGGTGGCCTTTTTGTGTAAGATGGAGATCGAGGCAAGCCCGTGACGCTCGGAGGCCTTTCTCCGGGCCGTGGTTCTGGTCGCGGCTCCAAGTATGTTGGAGGTACTCCGGTGGCGCTAGGTCGATCACTGGGTGGTTGACCGGGTGGCCGTTTTGTGTAAGATGGAGATTTAGGTAAACCAGTGACGCTCGGAGGCTTTTCTCCGGGCCGTGTTTCTGGTCGCGGCTCCATGTATGTTGGAGGTACTCCGGTAACGCTAGGTCGATCACTGGGTGGTTGACCGGGTGGCCGTTTTGTGTAAGATGGAGATCTAGGCAAACCAGTGACGCTCGGAGGCCTTTCTCCGGGCCGCGTTTCTGGTCGCGGCTCCAAGTATGTTGGAGGTAGACCGGTGGCGCTGGGTGGTCGATCACCGGGCAGCTGACCGGGTGGCCGTTTTGTGTAAGATGGAGATCGTGGCAAGCGAGTGACGCTCGGAGGCCTTTCTCCGGGCCGTGTTTCTGGTCGCGGCTTCATGTATGTTGGCGGTATACCGGTGGCGCTGGGTGGTCGATCACCGGGCAGCTGAGCGGGTGGCCGTTTTGTGTAAGATGGAGACCGAGGCAAGCCAGTGACGCTCGGAGGCCTTTCTCCGGGCCGTGTTTCTGGTCGCGGCTCCAAGTATGTTGGAGGTACTCCGGTGGCGCTGGGTCGATCACTGGGCGGTTGACCGGGTGGCCGTTTTGTGTAAGATGGAGATCTAGGCAAACCAGTGACGCTCGGAGGCCTTTTTCCGGGCCGTGTTTCTGGTCGCGGCTCTAAGTATGTTGGCGGTAGTCCGGTGGCGCTGGGTGGCCGATCACTGGGCAGCTGACCGGGTGGCCGTTTTGTGTAAGATGGAGATCGAGGCAAGCCAGTGACGCTCGGAGGCCTTTCTCCGGGCCGTGTTTCAGGTCGCGGCTCCATGTATGTTGGCGGTAGTCCGGTGGCGCTGGGTGGCCGATCACCGGGCAGCTGACCGGGTGGCCGTTTTGTGTAAGATGGAGACCGAGGCAAGCCAGTGACGCTCGGAGGCCTTTCTCCGGGCCGTGTTTCTGGTCGCGGCTCCAAGTATGTTGGAGGTACTCCGGTGGCGCTGGGTCGATCACTGGGCGGTTGACCGGGTGGCCGTTTTGTGTAAGATGGAGATCTAGGCAAACCAGTGACGCTCGGAGGCCTTTCTCCGGGCCGTGTTTCTGGTCGCGGCTCTAAGTATGTTGGCGGTAGTCCGGTGGCGCTGGGTGGCCGATCACTGGGCAGCTGACCGGGTGGCCGTTTTGTGTAAGATGGAGATCGAGGCAAGCCAGTGACGCTCGGAGGCCTTTCTCCGGGCCGTGTTTCAGGTCGCGGCTCCATGTATGTTGGCGGTAGTCCGGTGGCGCTGGGTGGCCGATCACCGGGCAGCTGACCGGGTGGCCGTTTTGTGTAAGATGGAGACCGAGGCAAGCCAGTGACGCTCGGAGGCCTTTCTCCGGGCCGTGTTTCAGGTCGCGGCTCCATGTATGTTGGCGGTAGTCCGGTGGCGCTGGGTGGCCGATCACCGGGCAGCTGACCGGGTGGCCGTTTTGTGTAAGATGGAGACCGAGGCAAGCCAGTGACGCTCGGAGGCCTTTCTCCGGGTCGTGTTTCAGGTCGCGGCTCCAAGTATGTTGGCGGTAGTCCGGTGGCGCTGGGTGGCCGATCACCGGGCAGCTGACCGGGTGGCCGTTTTGTGTAAGATGGAGATCTAGGCAAACCAGTGACGCTCGGAGGCCTTTCTCCGGGCCGTGTTTCTGGTCGCGGCTCTAAGTATGTTGGCGGTAGTCCGGTGGCGCTGGGTGGCCGATCACTGGGCAGCTGACCGGGTGGCCGTTTTGTGTAAGATGGAGATCGAGGCAAGCCAGTGACGCTCGGAGGCCTTTCTCCGGGTCGTGTTTCAGGTCGCGGCTCCAAGTATGTTGGCGGTAGTCCGGTGGCGCTGGGTGGCCGATCACCGGGCAGCTGACCGGGTGGCCGTTTTGTGTAAGATGGAGACCCAGGCAAGCCAGTGACGCTCGGAGGCCTTTCTCCGGGTCGTGTTTCAGGTCGCGGCTCCATGTATGTTGGCGGTAGTCCGGTGGCGCTGGGTGGTCGATCACCGGGCAGCTGACCGGGTGGCCGTTTTGTGTAAGATGGAGACCGAGGCAAGCCAGTGACGCTCGGAGGCCTTTCTCCGGGTCGTGTTTCAGGTCGCGGCTCCATGTATGTTGGCGGTAGTCCGGTGGCGCTGGGTGGCCGATCACTGGGCGCTCGGTCTGATGGCCTGTGTTTGTCCGAAGGAGGTAATGCGGTACGGCTTGGTGTCGTTTCACCCGGCAACGCTGCAGCTGTAAACATGGGCACTTCTGGTGCGGCATATTCTTCTGGCGGCAACTTCAAAAGCCAGCCGACCGCTCCCTGCGGCAGCGATGACGTCATTGATATTCCCGTTGACATTTCTGGCTCTTTTGATGGACGTCTATATGCCGAATCTAAGGGTGCCATGGGACTCCGCTCTGTGTGAGGACTCATGACTGTATCATAGACGTCTGTAGGTCTGCCCCGTGGTTTCCAAGTTGCCTGAAGCGGTATGCCATCGGAACCTCTGGGGCTGCCGCTGCCTGATAGTTCAACGACCTCCGGTTGCTTTTCAGCTGTTTCTGGTGAAAAGCCCAGTGGCCTTCTCGGCTTTGACACCCTGAGTGCTACATCTTTGGGGACTCCTGGAGGTTCAGTTCGTCTCTGTTCCGGTGTCACTAGAAAGTGAATCACTTCTTCCGGCAGTTGCGGTGCTGTCACATCAGATGGACGCTGTTCTTGTGTAGGTTCTGTCGCTGCAGGCTGCTGTAACTCTAGTGGCGCAAACGGTGGCTCCGTCGGTGTCATAGCTGTGGCGCTACGTCGCACTGATTCCTGTGCAGGCTCTCTTTCTTCTGTTGGTGTCTTTCGTTCTGCAGATATGGGTGCCTCTGTTGGCCTTGTGGGTCTAGATGGTTCTTCCGTAGGTTCCTTGAGGGCAGTTGGTGGTGCTGGTTCAGTTAGCTCTTTTCCAAAGGGTTCGACTGGTCTAACTGGACTAATTCCACCAGGCTGTTCCATATCAGGTGGTAGTGCAGCGGCGGTTTCCACAGGGATTTCACGCACAGTTTCTGGCACAATTTCTGACGGAGGTGGTTTTGCGGGCTCTGGAGGTTCTGGCATTTGTGCAAATGGACTAGCAGCCTCTCCCATATGAGAACGCAGAATTTGAAGTCTGCTAAGTTCTTCAGGTTCTTCTTCTTTAGGTGCTGCCAGTCCAGTCTCAGTCAAAGGCGTTGCTGTTCTCTCCGGCGATGGTTCCGGCTCCATTTCTTGTTTCAGATGTTCTCTAGCTGCCTGAAACACCCGCGAAAGTTCAGTGTCACTCGGCACCGGTTCCAAAAGAAACGGCCTGGACCCTCTTACTTCTGGCGTAACTGCTCCTCCGGTTTTCACTGACTTCTGTGGACTTTCAGTCGGTTCTTGCGGCTTTCCTGTTTCGGTTAAAGGTGTTGTTTTTTCTTTCTCGCCGGCTTCTAGCTGAGACACTGGTTTTTTGGCAGGAGCTTTCACAGCGTCCTCAGTGGAAGACCTTTTACGTCTCGACGTCTTTGGAACGCTTTTTTTACGTCCATCGGTCAAGCTTGTTGGCTCCAGCGTTTGTTCTTTGGCTGTCTTTAGTTCTTCTGCATCTTTACCATAATCGACAAATTCATATCTTCCGCTGTCGCGTCGTGATGGAATATAGTCGTCCTCTCCCTGGTCCCCCCGGGGCGGAGTCAGATCCTCTTCTTCGCTGCTTCCCATGGACTTTATTCTCTTTCTTTTCTTGTCGGCTTTTGCGTCTTTTGGTCTTTTTCGTCGTTGTTTTGATTTTGGTCTTCTTGGTTTCTCAGCTTCCATCCTTCTAGTTGGTTCCCGCGGGTCGCCAGTTATTGGTGCCGTCGCGACCTCTCTCTCCACGTCATCGGCGCATAAACGCAGCTCTCGTGAAACGAGACTGACTTCTCTGTAGACTAGCGTTGTTCCCGATCGTTCCACTTGCCATTCGGTCATCAGAGGTGCACAGATTCTTTTCAGTTCGTAGCGCGGTCCAGCCGATTTCTGGGTTGGTCCCTGCGCCGTTTGTGAGCTCTGAGAATTTCTAGAAACTTTAATCTCCTCAGCCTTGCTTTCCAGCTCTGTCATTTTTTGATCCAACGCGTTGATTCTGTCCAAAGTTTTTGCCGCTTCTTGCATAGCTGCTAGAGCAGTTTTGGGCGAAGGCTTAGCTCGTGCCGAGGGTACGTATATCTGTACGTACTGACACTGTTTATCTTTTGTTTCCATCCGAATACCCGACTTGTTTCTGATATCAGCCGCTCTAGTATCGTCTTTTTCGTACTCCCACACGTTTTGCTTCTGTGTCTCGACAGCTGCATCAGAAGGCCCTTGCGGCGGTTGCTGTCCAGGCGGTGGTAGGCTCCTATCACTGGGTTGCCGACCGGTTCTCTCGGAAGGAAAACCGCGACTTCCGGTCCGAGCTGTTCTAAGCGACCTATCCGAAGGTGGACCTCGATCTGACGGCAGTCGAGGCCTTTGGCTCGTGTCGCGACCCGTCGGCGCCGTCAGTGGAATGCCAGTGTCAAAGGAGCGGTTAGAGCGGTCTTGAGGTCTCTCTGTCACTCCTCTGGCTGTCTTCACAGGATATGCCGTTTCTATCTCTTCTGGACCAACCATTGATGCTCGCTTTGGCTTGCCCGGTAGATTCATCTCGCGAGTGGTTTGTAGGCGCGCGAACACAGGACCCTCTTCATCCGGCTGCCTTGGGTAGTCCTCTCGCATAGTCAGCTCTTTCGCAGTTTGATCATCTCGTAGTCTGCTTTCCTGTCCGGGCTCCCTTGGCTCTTCATGAGGAAGTAAACTCAGCTCTCTCGTTGGTTTACTATCTGGTTGATCTAAAATTGGTGCTTCTTTCGTGCTAATTTGTGCTGGTACTATTTGCTCTTCGTGGTCCGGCGGACCTAGTTGTTTGGCTGTTTTAATTGGTGTCTGCTCCAATGGCGGGACACTTGGCTCCACCTGTTCCAGTAAACTTAATTGTCTGGCTGTTTTCATTGGTGTCTGCTCCACTGGCGGGACACTTGGCTCCTCCTGGTCCGGCGGACTCAGTTGTCTGGCCGTTTTGACTGGTGTCTGGTCCACTGGTGGGGCACTTGGTTCCTCTTGCTCCGGCGGGCTTAATTGTCTAGCAGATTTGACTGGCGTCTGCTCCACTGGCGGGACACTTGGCTCCTCCTGGTCCGGCGGACTCAGTTGTCTGGCCGTTTTGACTGGTGTCTGCTCCACTGGTGGGGCACTTGGTTCCTCTTGCTCCGGCGGGCTTAATTGTCTAGCAGATTTGACTGGCGTCTGCTCCACTGGCGGGACACTTGGCTCCTCTTGGTCCGGCGGACTTAATTGTCTGGCCGTTTTGACTGGTGTCTGGTCCACTGGTGGGGCACTTGGTTTCTCTTGCTCCGGCGGACTTAATTGTCTAGCTGATTTGATTGGCGTCTGCTCCACTGGCGGGACACTTGGCTCCTCCTGGTCCGGCGGACTTAATTGTCTGGCCGTTTTGACTGGTGTCTGCTCCACTGGTGGGGCACTTGGTTCCTCCCTGTCTGGCATACTCAGTTGTCTGGCTGTTTTGACTGGTGCTTGATCCACTGGTGGGGCACTTGGTTCCTCTTGGTCCGGCGGACTTAGTTGTTTGGCTGTTTTTATCGGTGCCTCATCCACTGGTGGGGCACTTGGCTCCTCCCGTTCTGGCATACGCAGTTGTCTGGCAGTTTTTATTGGTGCCTGGTTCACTGGTGGGGCACTTGGCTCCTCATGGCCCGGCAAGCTCAGTTGTCTTGCTGTCTTGGATTCCTGCTGATCTGCCGGTTCATCCTTTGGCGCTTCTTTTCTGTAGTCTTCAGTTGGCGCGGCTCTTGGCTCCTCCATGTGCGGCAAACTCATCTGTCTGGCAGTTTTCATAGGCTCAAATTCCGCCCACTCATCTGTTGGAGTTTTTGGCCTTTGGTCTTTGGCTACCAGCTGTTGTCCACTTTTCGTGGCCGTCAAGTCATCCATAGCCACAGTGGCGACCTGAAACCTCGGCGACAGGTCGACCAGTGTGGCATGTTCTGGCTCATAGGTGGCGGCTGCTTTTTCTCTGCCCCCAGGCGGTTCTTGACTGTCATGGCTCGACTCCACCTCTAAATCCACTGATCTGTGCGAATCTACTGATTTGCGTCTTTGCGACGGTAACGACTTTTGTTTTCTCGGCGATCTCGATCTCGGCGATTCTGACGATCGTTTGGCGGATGGCGTCATGTATTCCGGCGTGGCTGATTTGGGGGCTCGTTTTTTGCTGTCTCGTCTAGGACCCTTTTCTGCCACCTCGCTCGCCAACGTATATTCTGCCTCCGTAAGCTGAGCCGACGGTTGGGGCGTCTGATCGAAGTCTGAAACAGACAAATTATATATTTTTGCAAGACACTATTATCCTGTAATATAATCTCATTCGAACATGAGTTTGAGCAAGTATACGTTTTGTGAGAAGAAAAGTTTTTATGTTTGAGATTTGGGTTGACCGACTTAGCACTGGTGCTGCTGTGTGAGCTTGCTAATAAAACGCGGCACCCAAACTTTTGAGACACCAACAAAGTGATAAATCAAATTAGCCAGAAACACAAATACAAGGGCTGCTGGCTTTGGACAAGTACAAGAAGAAGCAGTTATTTACAGTCGTGTTGAATTGAGCTTTTGGAATGCTATAGATATGCATTTATGCAAGTATTGGCTGTTGCTTTACTCCAATGCAATTTTCTTGGTCTTAAAAGGTTGAGAATGCGGTTTGTGGGTTTCCCGGACTTGTCTGGAACCGTAGGGGTGCGAATTTTTAGGATAGAAGGAAAAGATACCTCAACATCGGTTTTTGTAGATTAATCGTTTGTTGCAGAAAAAGTTTAGCGTATGTGGTCTGTGCAGCTTTCTGTCTGAAGTGTCTAGCAAAATCTTAGGTTTCTGGGAATAATTCTTTTGCCGGATTAAACACACTGGTCTAATCTTCTGTAGTTCGAAAGTTGAAGTTTGGATTTGAAACTAATTGGAGTAGAAGTTGGGACTAATTGAACAAGTTTGTAATTGAATGTAACGTGGGTTGCACGTGCAAGCATGAAAGTTGCTGCAGAAGATGAGATATGCGGCTACAGCTCATTTGCATATTGTATTTTCTAATTTAATTGTCTTCTTTCGCACTATTATAACGTCGCCCTAGGTAGTCTGCCTCATGTTCCGGAAAATTCCGTTTTTTCAATCTTTTTAGTTACTCCATTTAGTGTACTTTTTCGAAAATTAAACGAGCTAAGAGGGGCGGGGGGGTGCCTGCTGTCTGAGGAGAACAAGGGTGCCGATCCCCTTGAGGGGGGGATGAGGCGGATCAACCTACCAGCCCTATGTTCATCTATGACTACGACTGCTATGTATTAAGACATGAGCTTCATTCTTCTGTTTATCGTTCTTTCTGCTAATGAGTGTTGAGCAGTCATTTTTTTCGTTTCTGAAATAGTTTCTTTTGTACTTGCAATTATAGCAAACTCCTACTTCAATTTTGTTGTAAACAATTTTCTGTCGATATTTTTCTCGCATTATCTGTAACACTGTATCCTATTTTGACTAAATTTCTCAACTGACTATTTTTTATGGACTTATACTTGTCTATATTAAGTACAAAAGAAACCACTTCGGAGAAAAAAATTTACTTAAAATTCAACAAAAATTATGCGAATCAAGCTTATATATGTAAGGTCACCCCTCAAGTTTTTAACTACCTTTCACTGTCTGTGGCTCTAGTTCGGATCCACTCGACAGAAGCTTGGTCGGCGACTCTTTTTCTGGCTGGCCCGCAACCAGTTTTGCTCGCGGATCCAGCTCGTCTCCAGTACTTAGCAGAATTGGCGCCGAGTCGGCGGGACGACGCGCCAGTCGCTCATCTAGATTTCGTTCTTTTCTCGGCTTTTGTGTTTCTTTGTCAGGTTCTCCCAGCCGAGCTGCTAGTTTAGCTGTGGACTCATCCAAGTTTCTCAAGTGCTTTTCTAGGCTCGTTTCTGACGCGTCGGAGTCTTTCCGCACTTCGTCCATTCTGGAATCGAAGGACACCCGCTTGGGTCTGCTTGACCCAGGCGGCGGTTCTGCGCAGGGCTCTTCTTCTGCTTTAGCCGGGGACAGCAGATTTTCTTGAGGTATTTCTTCAGGGCGTTTTCCCTCCTTTGGTGGCAGCTCTCTGCGAACGACTTTGACTGCCACATCTTTAGGTCCTCGGTCTCCACTTTTCCTGGGCAACTTTTCAGGTTCGCCGATCTCGCCAACTCTTTCTCCTTCTGTTTTCTCAGCCGCTGGTAACTTTGGTTGCTCTGGTATTTCTCCGAGAGGTCTACCTTCAGTGGGTTCTGGTTCTCGCAGTTTGGTTGGTTGCGGAACCTCTCCCAGCGGTTCTCCACTTGTCTTTTGTGTTGGTGGCAGCTCTGGTTGCCCTGGCACCTCTCCTAACGGTTCTCCACCTGTCTTTTGTGTCGGTGGCAACTTGGGTTGCCCTGGTACCTCTCCCAGCGGTTCACCACCTGTCTTTTGTGTTGGTGGCAACTCCGGCTGCCCTGGCACCTCTCCTAGCGGTTCTCCACCTGTCTTTTGTGTTGGTGGCAACTCGGGTTGCCCTGGCACCTCTCCTAGCGGTTCTCCACCTGTCTTTTGTGTCGGTGGCAACTCGGGTTGCGCTGGCACCTCTCCCAGCTGTTCTCCACCTGTCTTTTGTGTTGGTGGCAACTCGGGTTGCCCTGGCACCTCTCCCAGCGGTTCTCCACCTGTCTTTTGTGTCGGTGGCAACTCGGGTTGCCCTGGCACCTCTCCTAGCGGTTCTCCACCTGTCTTTTGTGTTGGTGGCAACTCGGGTTGCCCTGGCACCTCTCCTAACGGTTCTCCACCTGTCTTTTGTGTTGGTGGCAGCTCTGGTTGCCCTGGCACCTCTCCTAGCGGCTCTCCACCTGTCTTTTGTGTTGGTGGCAACTCGGATTGCCCTAGCACCTCTCCCAGCGGTTCTCCACCTGTCTTTTGTGTTGGTGGCAGCTCTGGTTGCCCTGGCACCTCTCCTAACGGTTCTCCACCTTTCTTTTGTGTCGGTGGTAGCTCTGGTTGCCCTGGCACCTCTCCCAGCGGTTCACCACCTGTCTTTTGTGTTGGTGGCAGCTCTGGTTGCCCTGGCACCTCTCCTAGCGGTTCTCCACCTGTCTTTTGTGTTGGTGGCAACTCGGGTTGCCCTAGCACCTCTCCCAGCGGTTCTCTACCTGTCTTTTGTGTCGGTGGTAGCTCTGGCTGCCGTGGCACCTCTCCCAGCGGTTCACCACCTGTCTTTTGTGTTGGTGGCAGCTCTGGTTGCCCTGGCACCTCTCTTAGCGGTTCTCCACCTGTCTTTTGTGTTGGTGGCAACTCGGGTTGCCCTGGCACCTCTCCCAGCGGTTCTCCACCTGTCTTTTGTGTCGGTGCTAATTCTGGTTGCCCTGGAACTTCTCCCAGCGGTTCTCCACCTGTCTTTTGTGCTGGCGCCAGTTCCGGTTGCTGTGGCACTTCTCCCAACGGTTTCCCACCTGTAGGTGGCATCTCTTCTTTAGGTTTTGGCTTATCTGGGATTTCACCTAGTGGCTTTCCTTCTGATTTCTCAACAGGCATTAGTTTTATCGGTAGCACAATTTCTCGTAATTTTTTCGCCCCTTTTTTTTGCGGTGGTGACTTGTCGTCTCTCACTATGGACGGCTGCGAGTCTCGTTGCGCAGATTTTGGGCGCTTTTTTGGAGTTTCCAGTTGATCACCTGGTTCCAATTCATCACCCCGGGACAGCTGACGTGGTGATTTGGCAGGAGGTTTTCGTTTTGGCTTCTGCGGTTCTTCTGTTTCCAAGTCGGTGCTATAGACTTTGACTGGTTCTTTCTCAGGCTCTGTGTCAAAAATGCTTGTTCCCGGCAGCGACTTTAGCTCAGTTCCGTCCGAAAGCTGTCCAGCCATTGGCGAAGGAGGCATTTTCCGCACGGCACTTCGGATGTCATCAGAAACGGCTCTGTTCAGTTCGTCTCCTTGACTCAGCAAACTGGGGCGTTTGCTTTGTGGTCGCTGAAAAATTTCGCCAATTTTTGATTCTTCCTTTGGCTTCGGTGGCTCTTCCGGTGGTTCCTGAACTACCGCCGGTTTCTTTGACGGCGATTCTCGCTCTGGTGGTGAAGCTGGTCTCCAAAATCCTCTCGGAGCAGGTTCCTCTTCAGGACGCTTCGACATAGATCTCGCCGTTTCAGCCGGTTTTTCTGTATCTGCCGGCCCCGCGTCCTTTCCCGGCGGTTGCTGTGTTTCCTCTTGTTCTGGTATTTCATCCACTCGTTTTCCGCTGACCGATGGCCCAAAGGCAGCCAAACTCGGGCTGACGCTCGCCGGCTCGTCTTCGGGTGATCGACGTCGTTCTTTGGCTGTTTTTTCGTCTGGTTGTTCTTTCGCCGTTTTATCTTCCAATTGCTCGCTAAACTCATCTTTAGATACCTTCCTGCGTAGATCTTTCGATCTACGCGGTCTTGACACTACAGGCGAGGGGTAAACGCGGTCCGGTCGAATTGGTTCTTCCTCACTTGGTCGGCGACTCAGTTCTCTCCCGGTTCTCGCATCTGGTTCTTCTGGTTCTCTGGTTGGCATTTGAGCAGTCTCCACCGGCGGCTCGCGTGGTAAAGGTTCTTGACCTGAACCAGGTTCAGTGAATGGAAGTGAGCTTTTCCTTGGTTTTCGTTTGTCCTCTTCAGCCAAGCGTTTAGGAATTGCTTTTAGCTCTTTTGGCTTTCGTGGCGGCGGCGCTCCCACATTTTCGTACGTAGTCGTGGTTGTGTCATCGTCTTTTTTGCCAGGGGGGCCCGGGACTGCTTCGGGAACAGCGCCTAAAATATAAGTCAGAGATTAACTTCTAACATCCACCGAAACTAGACCATACAAGAATAACCCAGCTATGATTTGATACAGTACCGATCAGAATTAACTACCTATGATGCTGCAGTCAGCGTCACTGATCGAGCAAGAGCGGCACTGACTGCAGTCACTGCATTGACGTCACAGGTCCAAATAAATTGGACATGTTTACTGAATTTCAATGAGTGACTCCGGAGTCAGAGTCAGTGACTCCGGAATCACGCTCACATTAGTCACTGCCCAGACAGCCAACCAGTTTCTTAATAACTTGTGTAGGTACGTATATGCTGCTGCCAGAAATTGGCGGCCCTACAATCTTTTAGCATATGGTCATTATTTATGTTTTGCAATAATGTATTGAAAAAATTATTAGAGTATTCACAATTCACATACAGTATCAATATGTTTGATTTTATGTTTTTATTTTGTAGCCATTAGTCAATGCCGAAGCAATGTCAATTTTTGTGCTTGTTGTCGAAAAAAATTACAGTTTGAATTATTTAGTTTGAATTTACGCCGAAAGCTTTCGCTGATTATAAAATTCGCTTTTTATAAATTTTAGCTGTACTTATTTCATACCGCTATGATGATAATACAACAAATGTTGCTGTAAATAATGTTTGAAATTGTATGCATTTATAGTCAGGTATGTAGGTAGACTGGCTTGCAGCCAAACCTAGTACTAACAAACTGGTTGGGCTGTCTAGGTAGTGACTAATGTGAGCGTGATTCCGGAGTCACTGACTGTGACTCCGGAGTCACTCATTGAAATTCAGTAAACATGTCCAATTTATTAGACCTGTGACGTCAATGCAGTGACTGCAGTCAGTGCCGCTCTTGCTCGATCAGTGACGCTGACTGCAGCATCATAGGTAGTTAATTCTGATCGGTACTGTACTTGTTGGTTTACCGACCAGAACTAGTCTGGAAGCAAAATAGCAATGCAATAGTAGCATCCTATTGGTGTTATAAATGAGAAATAGGGCCTATGAGACTCGGGGGCTGTGGTGTAGTGGTTTGCATGCTTGACTTCGAAGCAGGCGGCCCGAGTTCGATTCCCGGCGCCCCCATTTCTTTCATTCTTTCTAAATTGGGGTCTCCTCTTTCTATTCAACATAGTGGCAACCGTGACGGAGAGGATAGGGCCGGGTCCTCAGGACAGCCCTATCCCCGAACCGTCTTCGGAGGTGGGTTAGGAGCCCCATGCCCTGGGTTGAGATTGGAACTTCAACCCTTACGGTACTCGTGCTGTGTGCTGTATGGATGTGTACATAGTCTCTTTCTGATTGGTCCCTCGGTTATGGGTAATCCGAAAAACCCTCGGTTTCGGTTAGGGGTGTACCGGAGAAAACCCTCGGTTTCGGTTAGGGGTGAGCCGGAGAAAACCCTCGGTTTCGGTTAAGGGTGAGCCGGTTAAAACCCTAGGTCTTGGTTGGGAATTGTTCTGGGTCGATCGAGAAACCCTGTGGTTGCGAGTGAGCCAGGAAACCCAGGAGTGTGGTGTGATTGAAGTAGGCTTGGAGGCCTACGTGTGAATGTGCTCCGCCCTTGAGGCATCGGGTTCGCCCCGGGAGCATGAGTATCGACCGAGTATCGTTGCAGGGTCGCAACGATGTTCGAAGGGGGGACCCTGTTATAAATGAGAAATAGGGCCTATGAGACTCGGGGGGTTAGCATGCTTGACTTCGAAGCAGGCGGCCCGAGTTCGATTCCCGGCGCCCCCATTTCTTTCATTCTTTCTAAATTGGGGTCTCCTCTTTCTATTCAACATTGGTGTCGTCCATATTCAATCTAAGCTCGTACAATTCGCCAGATCACTAGTTGCGATCATATTCAAGCTACCGTGTCTAATCTAACGTTGTGTGCTCACCTTTGAGATTACGGTGGCTTCTATTTGAACGGAGCTTCCAGGCTGCTGTGATCTGATTGGCTAATGGCTAAATTGCTTTTCGTAGCAGTAGAGATTCTTTAATGCAATGTTTTTAGTAGCAGCTAAAGCGATTTTAGTAGTTTTAGTAGCAAAAAAAGCAACAAAGTAGCCAACCTAGTTTTGTCGCTAATTTTTATAAGAGTTTAATTGTCACTCTGAACAATAGAAGTGCCACTGTTGCTATAACAATTGTATTTTTATTGTACTACAACTGTAATTATTACTAATCTATTTTTGCATCAAAAGTTTCCCTACCGACATTTAGACACTCTTACAGGACAAGTACGGACAACCAGACACCTCTTACGAACAGGCAAAACCCCATTATCCTACCAGTATCGTCAGTGGCGCCACTTTTGACAGCCCAGACGCTAGTGGTGGTCACGATGGTTTTCTCCGACACCAGTGTGTCCACCTCAGGCGGTATTTGGTCCGGGTCCACCGGGTCGTTCGGGTCCAGTGGGATATAGCAGTCCACCTTGGTCACTTGGGTCATTTTGTTGCCCATTTGCATGTATTTGATCAATTCTTTGCTCAGAAATTGACCTATGGTGGTGGCCTCTCGCCGGGTTGACTGACTGCTCCCCCCGTCCCCCATTTGTGGCCCTTGGCTGACCCCGCTCAGGCTGGGACGCGAACTGTCCGGTTGAGAGGGGCCACTGGCTTGTTTCTGGGACTGATTCTGGCTCGGCAGGTGGGACATGTCTTGCATCGGGTCTGTGGGAATCTGATTTAAGGGATAACCTAAAAAAAATAAATATTATGGTAACATATATACCTACTAACATAATTGTCTACAGTTTCTCTTTTTTGAATTGCTATTTCACAATAGCTGAGTTGAACAGTTTAAGAAATTAGCTTTCTATTTCATAATCTTCACTTAGGTATTACTCTTCAAAAATTTTCATTACAGAATACCGACTTTTACATATTTTTTACTGCTGACTTTTGACTATGGATTTCTTATTAGATCATAGTCTCTCATTTTGACTGTCCCTATATAAGTATATACTTTCCTACAGCATAGTCTTCTACCATATAGCAAGCCCATCCAACCTGAGATGTGATCACTGCCACTTATTCCCGGGGCTGTCGGGAACAAGTCAGTGGTCGGCAGGTTAGTAGTCGGTTTCTCTCCCGCCGCCGGGTCAGTGCTCTCCGTCGTGAACACGTTAGACTCTGGCGCCTGGGTGTCTTCGTCTGTTTGCAAGAATCCAGCTATTTCCTTCACCACCTGTTCTATCCACTTGGCCTGCGACGGTGTGGGTTGGTCCGGTTCCGGTGCACCCGGAACCGGCGGTACCTCTTTTACCGGTTTCGGTACCGGTTCGTCGATAACCTGTGTTTGGATGCTGAGAAATTCTATGTTCGGCAAACCGGCTGCAGCCATGTCGTCTGGGGTGGCCTCTTTGACGGAGCCATAACTACGCTCGCTTGATATTTCCCAGGGACCTAAAATATAGCAAGATTAACGGTCAGACATTACCTGCAGAAAGTGTATGCTGATATGAGAGTTGTAGAGCTACTACGCTTATAGCAGAGTAAAATAAAATACGTTTGTGGGTAAATTTTAGATAATTACTAGACCAAAGCTGCGAAATAATAGACAAGTTTATAAGTAAACGCAGTTATTTAATGACTATTAATACGTTTGAGCAGATTTTAAGCAATTCTGACGTATGTACTGATGTGTATGTAACTACAAGTTACCTAACATTTCAACTAAGCTATAGGATGAAACTGTTTGCATGTAATCATTGTTCCTAAGTTCATCAAAGATCAGCAAAAATCACTATAGATTCTTACAGGCAGAGTCATCATTTCTGGGCGGTGTAATTTGCACTTCATCCACCGAATGCACTGACCACTTCACTTCGATGACGTCTAGAGAGTGTTCTGACATCTGGGCAGTCGGCATTGCCCCAGGTTGGGTCAGTAGTTGGTTGGTTTTCTCGTGTCGACGCTGATTCTGTTGTCGAGCGGCTTCGAGCAGACAGGTGTCCGAAACGGCTCGACGCAGAATCGGCGGTTTGGGATCTTCCGTGGGTCGCTGCATCTGTCGATACCAGCTAACGGGCATACTCTTGGTATCCAACGGGTTGCCGAGCACATCTTGGGTCACTTTCGGCAACTCGTCGAAGGCCAATTCGCGCAACTCATTCACCGTTGGCATCAGTCGCGGCTTGAAGTGGCGACGGAGTCGACGCTGTTGATACCGCGACCTCACTGGTTGAGGTCGGCGGGTCAAAGGTCGAACTGTGACTCGCCCTTTGGCCTTCTCGCGTAGATTCTTCTCAATATCGGCCCAATCGACGATGGCGTAGACATTTTTGGCTCCTCTGGCGACGGGTTTCTGGCTGAGCAGCTTTTCTTTGATTGTTTTTTGAGGTTTTTCCGTCGGAACCGCATCGCTTTTTTGTGGTTTTCTGTTATATCTATCTGTTCGACTCAATTTGTCGGGTTTGGTCACGCTGACTTCTGTCAAATTCGGTGGGCAACTGGAAGATCTTGCCTCTTTCACTTTCTGCGTATATCGAACTTTGACGATAATTTTTCCCATTTTTGACTGTCCTGGCGGTGTTTCTTTTTCGGCGTGACGCCAAAGCTGGCTCACAATTCCCGCGTCACTCATGGCGGAATGGCTAGAGAAGCCGGCTGCTCGACTGCTGAGGCTGAGAAGTTTGTCTTGGAAACTTTTCGGATAACTTGAGTGAGTGGTGACGGTGTGCATTTGCTGCGACAACCCCCCGCAACTGTCGGGCGGGCCGCGGGGGGTGTGGAAACTGCTAGAAGTTGAGCTTGGCGGCATAGCTACTGAAAACAAGATGACAGTGCATCAAGAGTACATAGTATAAAATGGCAGCTAATGTACTTGGTCATATTAAGGTATATAGTAGGAAATTGCAGCTAATAGACGTGTTTATATCAGGAGTACACAGTACGAAACTGAAACTACTGTACTTGTTCATATCAAGAGTACATATTAGGAAATGCCAGTTACTTGAAATGTTCATATCAAGTGGTCCATAAAGGATACCAAATTATCAAGAGTACACAACTGATAAACTATTCTACACGAATGATACAAGTGATATCAAGAGTACGAGATGAATGAGTCATTTCATTGGTACCTATCCTTCTGTCTGTCTTTATTATACGGACGAGAAACATAAGATCCAACTGCAGTAACTGAACTATAAATTACATTTTGAGACAAAATTTAGAATGCTGTTTTTGTAAACTTTGCCCCTACTAGACAAGGCAAGGGGCAACTAACCTTGGGTAGCCATACTGGCGATAATGAGTTCAAAGTTGAGCAAGTAAGAATCAATGGACAAGTTACTGTATCAACTGTGTGGCCTCATCAGTTTGTAATCACGTTCTGCAAGTACTAGTACTGACTTCACGAGGGTGCTTGTAGTCACTTTTGGGAAATCGTAAATTAAAACTCTGAATTCTTTCTAGAACTTGTACCGATGTGTATTAGTATTAGGCTTGGTTTAATGGTTTTAATAATTAATGATTAAGTGAGACACGGTCTCAAATAGATAGACTGAAGAATTATGTACTGTTATTTTAATTAAGTTTACTATTAATATTCTGAAATAAGAAGTTATAAAAATCTAGCTGGATTTTATAATTGCTGTTATCAATTTAATGCAATTTGGGATTATGAGATTTTAATGTAGTGGTTAAGCTTCTGGGCTCGTGTTTGGTTGCTTGAAGTTCCATTTCTTTCTGTTTTTTTTTAAATTGAGAATGCTCCAAATGAAGTTCGAAACAAAAAATTGAAAACGCAGAAATATCCCCGGCCGGTCGCGTCGGCGTCGAGCGAGAACGATTTCCGGCTGAATAGACATACGGCTGTGACTAAGATTTTACACTGCACACTTTACACGACACTTTACAATATAACCCTGACATCCAGTCTGGTCAAACCAGGCTTTATTGATACTTACAGCCGTATGTCCGTTCAGCCGGCAAAATTACGAAATAATCACACAACTAATAGAATATAAGATCAGCTACAGGTATTTCAGGACGGCCACGATGGACTTCAAAGAGTGGGACGTGTTTCGACTGCTGCCGCCTCGCCCAGACGACTACCGGCGCAGCTTCTGGCTGGACCTTTCGCTGCAGCTGCTCAAGCTGGTCACCTACCCACTGGTGCTGGCTCTGCTTCTGGCCAGTGCCATTGTGACCAAGGCTAGCTTTCTGTTCATGACCTCGGCCATCGGACTGGGCGGGCAAAATCTCACGCTTTGCAATCATATTAAAGTATTAGGTTAGTCGGTTTCATATTAGCGAATTTTGTGAAACGTGCCCTTAATTTTACAAAAAACTTTTTATTCACTCTACGTATGTGTTGAAAGAAAGAGGATGCAACAATTTAGAATGAACGAAAGAAATGGAGGCGCCGGGAATCGAACCCGGGCCGCTTGCTTCGAAGACAGGAAGGCTACCACTACATACACCACAGCCGTCGAGTCTCATAGACCTTCTCATTTACAACATATGTATATAGATAAGTGCAATAGGTATACTCTGGTGTTAGAGCATGGTTTGTAGTCTGACTATTTATGTATTCTTCAACATAAAAAAGAAATGAATCAGAACATAGTTGTGTTCGACTGCTTTTATGGGGCAATAAAAGTAGGTCTGTTGTTGCAGTGTTGCAGTGCAGTTGTTGCAGATTCTGCAACATGAAGTGAATCAAGGAGCGAATCTGAACATAGCTGTATTCAACCGCATATTCGCGAAAACATTATGAAATAAGTTCAATTTTAATCCGCTTAGTCCCACTTTTTTTTTAGGTCCGCATATCAACAGCACGGTGGTGTTGGAGAATCGTCACATCGTGAAATACGTCTGGGCCGTTTTCCTGACTCTCTGCGCCCCCGAGTTTTTCTGTCTCATTCGATGTCTACAGCGAATTTTCTTTCGCAATGTTCGAAAACCAACCATTTGTCAGTTTTTCTCCGTAAGTAAACAAAATTTATCTATGATCCATTTTAACAGTATGATATCAGAAGCTGTCTCCTTCAGAAACTTCCGTATTTCTTTGGGGGTTGCACTTTGGGGTTTCAATTTATTGATTTACAGTCAGTCTGGGTTTGTCTAGAAATTGGATCGGCTATTTGAGTACCAGTTCGCAGCCAATCATTGGTAAGCTCTGTCTACTTTAGTCTTACGGTAGTGTAAACCGTTTAGTTGTACATAAAAGTGTTTCGGTAAAATTTACACCGTAACTCCCCAACAAATAATAATTTGCCCCGTGAAAACCTGGCCTTGAGCTGCTTTTAAACAAGATTTGTAACTGTGCAGCCCTGCCTTCTAAGCCCGATTTATCGGAACAAAATGTTCGTCGTTAAAATTGTTCTTCGTTGAAATTGTTGGTCGTTCAAAATGTTTCGATCAATCCACAGTTTTTCAACGACGAACATTTTCAACGATGAACAATTTCAACGACGAACATTATGATTCGATAAATCGGGCCCTGATTATACATAATTGATTCTCAAACCTATCGACTTAAAAGTGTCAGTATTGTTTCAGGTGTTCATCGTGGAGTCGCTCTCGGCGTTGGGCGTGGCCATTGTCTCCTTCCGCGTGTTGCCGCAACTTGACGCCGTAACTGGCGCCATGTTCATGTCTAGCTTCTGCTTCCTTCCCTCCGTCCTCAGTCTGCTTAGCCGAAAGGCCGCAAAAATTAGCTGTTTCCTCGTCATCCTAGATATTCTGGCGATTGCCGCGCAGTCCAGTGGATTCTGGGCACTCCCCATTTTCGTGCCGGAGCTTAGGGCGCACTCTTGGACCCTGCCGGTATCGGTGTTTCTATGCAGTCTGCCGTGGTGGGAAAATTATGTCTCCAAGGATTCAATTTTCCCCTGTATCCGGCGTCTGGCCAGCCAAGCAGAGAAACTGAAGACGGTTCGATCGAAAACCTACGCTTTTGTAGCGCCCTGGAAATGCGTGGTCTATTTCGCCACTCTTTTTGGCTTCATGGCCTTCCGTATGAACATTCACGAGCTTTTGGAACTGAATCCTTTTGCAGCTAAATCGATCCATATTGTGGTTCGATATTCGTCGGCTAGCTTTACCCCTGACCCCTATCTCAACAAAAACCCGATCGACCCAAATGTTAAGCCTGAAACCAGTGCCCTTAGAAACGCCTTGCTGAACGACCACGTGATCGACCCATTGAGGTGGGGCAAAAACCAGCCCGGCAGCACAACCAGCCAATCAACGACGACCACCGATTTTGATTGGCTGAACGCGGAACCCAATTCAACTGGCCGCCAAGCCGAACGTGTCAAACGACAAGCGTCCATGCATTTGAATCAGGATACGTCAGTGAAAATCTTCTACACGACGCCTTTAGACGCTCTGTGGGTGTTTTTTATAACAGTTATAGCCAGCTTTTTTTGTTACCAATGCGCCAAATTTGCCTGTAAAGTGACCATGCAGCGAATTTGTTTCGCCCTACCCCTAAATTTGGCCGCCCCCGCCCTAGTGGTGACTCTAGTGGTGCTGTGTTTCCACCGCAGGGAGGACGCGTGTTTCCTGACTGAAGTGCTGCCCTATGAAATTTTCTGGTCTTGTCCCGGATTCTACTCTTTGCAAGGCTTCGTCACCACTCCAAAGTGCTGGTTCTGGATGGTCTGGGTTCTCTCCCAGATCTGGGTTACCATTCATATCTGGATTCCCAAATGCGAGCGACTAGCTGACACCGACAGGTTGGGGACAGGACTTGCTTTGACTGGAGTTTCAATGATTTAGACTTTACTCCTACTACTCCTACGCCTAATCCTTTACCGGATTAAACACACTGGTCTTATTTCAGTCTGAGGTTCAGGAATGACAAATCCGACCAAACGGACTAAACGAGTTAAAATAAGTCTGCGGCTTAACTTTAGTCTGACCCCATTCCAAAACATACCACTGGACAAAACGTACATATTTAACATGCACGCTTAACATTAGCGTGCATAGTTGAATCCGTTTAGTCTGACTAAAAAGCAGCGCGCTAAAGGTTAAGTTCGTTTAATCTGAAGGTTTTGGAATGGCAACTTTAAGCTAAATTTTAAAACCATTTAGTCCGAATAAAATTAATCCTTTGATTCGGTGAAGGAATAGGGCCTTGAATTTGTAAAGGATAGCGTAGTGTTTTAAAATGTCACCTTAAAATGACTGATTTTTTTATTTGAATACCTAGTGGGCCACAATGACCTTCTATGTAATGTCTAGGCTTTTGCACAGCTTTAGCTTTTTGGTAATGATAATTGAAAAGTTGACATCTGAGGGTAGTATCGTGAGTTTCATGTCATCGTGTTATGGCTTACTAACAAAAATGTCCGTTTTAGATTGTTCGTCCTTCCGTGGTATAGCATTCTGTGCGTCGATCAGTCCTTAGCCATGAATCGACGGCGTGATGACAATGTCAAGATTAAAACAGAAGTAATCACTTATTTTTAAACTTTATGACTATTTCGCAACAACTGAGTCATTTAGTTACTTGTGAACAGAAATTTTTGCTTCCGGTCAATCAAACTAGCATCTTACATTAGATTCATACCTGATTGATTTTTTTATTAACTTTGCGTATTGTACTTCATGAAATATATTTAATAATGACTAAAGTCTGGCCAAAAAATGTTGAATCCTGCGACAAAACAAATGGCGTGATTTTCGTGACAACACGTTGTATGAAGCTTGCAATTTGTTCTTTTTGTAATGAAATCGCGTGTTTCTGTTTGTCTCAGGGTCCAGCAATTTTCGGTCATGCCTACTTATCCATTCCTTTCGTAACGATATCACATGTTTTGTCTAGGCCATTGAAATGGAGGGCAACAAGGCCGGCGTGGTAGAGCCAGTGGCGGGTCTCTATGACACCATCAGTACTGGCATGGCCTCTCTACAGAGCGGGCCCCCCTCAGACACTACCTGGAAGCCCACCAGCAATACCCTGCCCCTCCGCAAGAGTGCTGACAACATCACACGTATCTACGCCTGTGCGACCATGTGGCACGAAACTAGGGAAGAAATGCTGTGCATGCTAAAGTCCATCTTTAGGTAGGATTTGTTCGGCAAATATATAAATTAGATATGGATATAAAAAATATAGATAGAAAAATGGAAAAAATATAGAAATAAAATATAAATATATAGATATATTGTGTGTGTGTGTGTGTGTGTGTGTGTGTGTGTGTGTGTATATATGTATATATA
>JASANF010008003.1:0-24084 GCA_030248245.1 Trissonchulus sp. WLG1_4 | reverse complement strand
TTTTGCTTGATTCGTAAAATCGAAGTCTCTTCCTGTCAGAAAAAGAAATTCTTTCAGAAACTTGAGAAATTATTACTTCGTCGTGTCAGTATCAAAATACAGTAATATTAATGTATCGCGTTGTTATTCTCAGCTTTAGTTATTCTTATGATGTTCTTCAGTTGTGAGATCGGCATAAACCCACTCTGCGAAGTTTGTATTATTTGCATATTAACTGATATGCTTGAAATTAGGAGCACAGGAACATTGCCTTTTAACTACGTTTTGCTACTATGTCTACTTTTATTCATTCGCACGTTCTATGTGTGTAGTGTCTGCAGTTGTTGGCAAAATTTTTTTTCTCTTTGTACGGGACGAACAAGAGTAGAATGATTAAAGTTGTACCCTGGCTAAAGTGTAAATAAAAATGTTCTGAATTTTTCCAGGGCAACATAATAATCTCTACGCCTGAGCGCTGGGATATTTCCAGACGCTGGAAACAGAGGAAGAACGTGCAGAATGTAAAATACTTCATCGCTGATGACATGCACTTGATTGGCGGACGAAAAGATAAAATAATGGCGGGTGCTGTATGATTGGAATAGGAATCATTATTGTGTATTCGGTGCTGGTTATTAATCAGATGCCAAAAATTGCCTTCAGAAAACATATGATGTTAGTTTGGTCATACGTAACTAGTGTTGGGTTTTTTTTTCAGACGTACCCGAACCCGAACCCGAACCATTCGTACCGAACCACCCGAACCCGAACCACGAACCCGAACTTTGGCCAAATGAAGTGCTTGATATTACACACATACTATATTTGAATATAGAATGTCAAAAAGTGTGGAACAATAAGTAAACAGCTTTTAGTGCAAGGAATAATAAATCTTTTAATACTTAACATTAAATAAAGTGATTCATCAGCAAAAAACCGACTAAGTTTCAAGCCGAATCAATTCATATTCAACTTTCACCGCTTTGTTTCGATTTTTTTGAAAATGTAGGAGCATTGCATTGGGTTGGCTATGTACTTGTCTTCAAAAAGTTGAAATTGCGCAAAAAAATTTTCCCTCAATAGCTTCAATAGATAAGGTTCATGAAACTTTATAAATTGCATCAGCGTTCAGAGATGCACGGGAGCAATCGGTGAGGTGAGGGGTGTGCGCGACGCTTGGCGGAGAGGGGGGTAGTCCTGCTTTTGTGTAATGTCCGGCGACAGTCGAAAAAATTTTGCACTTTTTCGTTTTTTAAATTCAATTTTCGGGCACTTTTTTGACTGCAGCGCGGAAATTTTTGCGATTTTTCGAATTTTTACTCAATTTTTTTACACTTTTCGGCAATCAAAGGTGAGGGCGTTGAGGGGGGGGGGCGCCAGGTGTCTGAGGAGAGGGTGATCCCCATGAGGTAACGTAGGTAACCACCCGGACTTGACGTCCGGCTGATCCAGCCTTTGGGGTTCGGTGCTTATCTCCGCTTAGCTTATCGGAGGTGCTTTAGGTGTGGTGCAGAGATTATATACAGTTTTGAGTTGAATAACTTGACAAATGACATGGATACATAAATGGTACATATGTATCATATGCAATCCAGCTTGGGTTAATGTGATCAAACTACAAGCGATTGATACTCGCTATCACGATGCGCGCTTCAGACGAAACACCAAAAATTTTCCGCATGTCCGCTGAATTTTAGTAACAATTTCTTTATATATCTATGTCATATTGCCATTTTCGAAAGCTGGCGCTCAAAATTAATAGAAATAGAGATGAATAGAGATGAATAGAGTTCAGGCCTAGGGCTGATTTAGATTCAAACCTCAGCTTGAATTCGAACAATTTGAGAACACACCACACACGCTCACTAACACGTGTGCAGCCTTGCTGCGAGGACAGCGGCAAAAATTAAAAAATATGGGATTGTTTGAAAAATGTGAAGTTAGTTCTAGTACTTATTATACTAAAAATGTTTATGATCTTTGGAAATTCTAAAAAAACCGGTATAAAAATTTTGTAATTCGGTCAGAAAATTTAGGTACCCGAACCACTTTTTGCGTCCCCGAACTGACTTGTACCCGAACCCGAACCCGAACTGAAAAAATGACCCGAACCGTACCCGAACCCGAACCCGAACCCGAACTTTCGTCCCAACACTATACGTAACAAAAAGTGCTGTTTTAGAGGGATGTAACAGACTGATGTAGGAAACTGCCATCACGAAACAAACGTCATGTTAGTCGTAACTCGTAGGAATACCAAAATATTGTTGTATTTTATTGACTGTTGTTTTCTAGACAGTAAAAATATAATCCTACCGTTATTAACATGAGCAAGATTGTGAAACTATTTCATTATGCTATAACTCTAATTTTCTCACATTAGTATTAATAAGACTTTTAAGACTTTTCATATAGCTTCAGTGTTACACTCTGCTGATACATGCCGCGGTAGTCACTGTGTATGTATAACACAATCTTCTTTTTCTTGTGTATTTATGATATTAATAAACTTTTTTTCGTTGTTTTTAGTTGTTTTTTGCTTGTTTGCATGATATTTTTTCTCCTGCCTTTTAGCCCGTCCTCGAAGTGGTCTGTTCTCGCATGCGCTACATTTCGTCTCAGTTGGACAAACCCATCCGTATTGTGGCTCTCAGCTCCTCGCTGAGCAACGCCAAAGATGTGGCACAATGGCTTGGTTGTTCGGCTGCGGCTACATTCAATTTCCATCCCAACGTTAGACCTGTGCCGTTGGAGTTGCATATTCAAGTATGCATTGTCAATATAGTTATTAGTTCTTAATTAATTAATAATTAAGTAGTAATTAGTATTATTAGTTTGGAAATTTTGCTGAGTGTGTCTTGTCCTTAGCAACTTCAGCAACCATGCATTTTTGCATGGGGAGGTTCGCCGTTCTTTCGCTATGGTTATGTTTTGCCGTTTGCGCTAGCAGAAAAATAAAACTGCTGTTGCTGGTCCGAAATCTTTCGAAAATTCAAGGAATATTAGTCGGCAATTAATATTTTGTGAAAAGTAGGTGAAGATTTGCTAGTTTTATAAAACTAATACTAACTATATATATTATAATATATTATTAGAATTGAATGTACGCAGAGCAATGTGGTTTTCTGGAGTACTATATAGAAATTCAGCAAATTTCAGTTAGTCTTGGCGAGGATTCGTCTTAATATTTTTGGCATTCGAAGTTTCATTGATGATCAGCAACTACTTTTTTTATATTTTGCAGGGCTTTAATATCAGTCATACAGCGTCGCGAATTTCAGCCATGGCCAAACCGGCCTATGTGGCCATCACAAAAAATGCCGGGTTTCACAAACCGAAGCCGGTCATTGTTTTTGTGTCAAGTCGAAAGCAGGTAACGCATATCTGTTTTTTGGCTGTTAGAGGGTCTGTCTAACTTGTATGTATTTCAATAGTCCATGTTTCTGGTGGTATTCCAGTAAAGAATAGGTTGTGTAGAATCCCATACGTTTCATAAACTAACGTACCAAATAACGTAGAATTTACATTGTGTTATTAGATTAGTGCATAATTATTAAACACTTCTATGGTGAACTGTTTTATTTAAATACTTGCATATTTACAAAACTTAAGCTAGCTGAATAGTACCAACAAATCGTAGCATAACGTAAAAGATTCCAATTGTGATTTAAAAGGCTCATGTATATCAATATGTCAGTCTAGTATTTTACTTGGCACAATAGTACAATACACATACAGACGCACAGATGCCTAAGTTGCGAAGCTGATGATAATATTGGTTATTCACTCTTTAAAATACATAATCTGGGAACAATTTTGAAGGCCATTTTATTTTTTCATTTGGGATCTTTTAGTCCCGATTGACCGCTATTGATTTGCTGACATTCGCGGCCGCTGATAATCAGCCTAATCGATTTCTCCATCTCCCCCTTTCTGACTTGGAGCCATTTTTGGGCAAGCTGCAGGATAAGGTAAGCCTGAGTCACTAAGTAGACTCCAAACGTCCACTCTCAAGAGTAATAAACTATGTGTAATGTTATAATATATGCGAGTAACTCTAGTTTAAACTCAGGGCTTGATTGTTGATCTGCTTAATTAAAGTAAAACTAGTGTAATCAAAGCAACAGAATATGATTTTGTTCTTTGTCCAGCAAAGCTAAGCACGTGTGCGTGTGCGTTTTCAAAAATACTCAGGTAGGCTTATGATTGGACTTGGCTTGGCTTGGCTTAGTCCCAGAGCTAGGATCAATTGAGAAGAAATAGTCGTAGGAGTAATTAATAAGGCTACGTTTTACCACTGTTTCAAAATAAAGCGCGTCGTTCCTATCATTACCCCGTCCAGTTTCGGGCACAGATTCATAAGATTCACTGCCGGACATCAAGCCCAGCCAAGCATTCAAGTCTAGGGCCAATTCCTAAAATGGATCAAACGGATTAGATTAAAGTTTGTTTTGCCAATAACTCATGACAGCGTTTATGAATTTATTCGCAATTTGCGATAGCAATTATTTGTAGCACTTCCCGCTTGTGCACAAAATTTTCTACTAAATCTACCTCTAGTCTAAGTCTATGTTATTAGGCAAACAAATTGTTATCTAATCCGTGTAATCCATTTTAGATATTGGCCCTTAGTGTAGGCTTAGCCTCAGTTTGTTGTGCAGTCTGTGATTATAGACACTACGCGAAACGCTGTCGAGCGGCATAGCCTATTTGCACGAGGGGGTGTGGGAAGGCGACCGCCGGATAGTGGAGCAGCTGTTCACCTCGGGCGCCATTCAAGTGCTGGTGGCCAGTCGAAACCTGTGCTGGTCTTTGCCTCTGGCAGCCTATTTGGTGGTCATCATCGACACTCAGGCTTATAATGGAAAAATCCATGCGTACGTCAATGCTTTAGGGTCGATTCATACTTGGAATAATTGTTTGTAAGCTGGGGAAAAATGATTGCCACTAGTTGAAATAGTCATAAAATGAAAGTTTGCCAATAATAATGTCGTTTAATCGGCTTAATAGTGAACGTATGGTTGTGGATATGAATCGGTGAATGTGAATCTGATACCTGATTTTGTATAGTACGGTTTGTGCAGGCGTTTGTAATATAGGCGAAATGTGTGATAAATGCGGTGCATTATTTTAAAAAAATGTGCATTACAAAGTACAATGCTAATGTACATTTGCGATTTGACTTTAATAGAGATAGTAACGATAATAAACGGAGCGGTTATTGCTAAAAATATGGTGAAAAGATGAGTTTAAATTTTACAAGTAATTTCGCGAATGTTTGCGTTTTGCAACAGTTTACACAAAAAGTTGAAAAGTCAGCGTTGAAAATCGCGAATAATTATTTTTCAAGTTTTCAATTTTCAGCTACGAAGACTATCCTGTGTATGAAGTTTTGCAGATGGTCGGGAAAGCCAGCAGACCCAGCGCAGATGACGAAGGTAGACCAACAGACTTAATACTTGCATAATATTAAATTAATTGACTGAAGTTTTAGTAGCTGTTGTAAGAAACAAGTCGCAAAGGTATAATCTTTTATGTTGCCTGCTCGAATTTCCATGCTCTTGTACTACAAAATGGCAAAATAGTATTCAATTATTTAATATTAGTTCGCCATCCTATCCCATCGTGTTAAAACTTACTGTGATTTGACATTTTGACGCATTGTCGAATTGTTTAATAATAATATTGTGAACAGTGTTCTGCAAACTTCAATTTTAGTAACAATGACATTACTGTTACTTTGTTTGTTGTTTTAGCCAAATGTGTCCTGATGTGTCAGAGTTCCAAGAAGGATTTCTTCAAAAAGTTCTTATACGAACCGCTTCCCGTCGAGGTATGGCTTTGTATTCAATAGCAGAGCTTTGTTAGAACCAATAGAACTCTTTTTCGTCAAAGCTTATTCTATTTTGATTAAAAGTTAAACATAACAGCTACTTTGGATTTAGTCTTACAGTAGATAAGCCTTCGCCTATATATAAGGGAGGTATAAATGGAGTTAGCCCACAAATAAGTTTCAGACGTTCTAGCACGACTTTAATGAATCTACATCATAACATGATATTTTTTCACACAATTGAGACTACTTTTTAGAGTCACTTGGATCACTGTCTGCACGACCATTTCAATGCGGAAGTAGTAACTAAGACCATCGAAAATAAACAGGATGCCATTGATTATTTGACGTGGACTTTTCTGTATCGAAGAATGACACAGAATCCTAATTATTATAACTTACAGGGTATAGTTTTTGATATTTCATAATAATTGTACCTTTCAGCTGAAAGCTGCATTAATAATTACACATAAAATTCTGTTTACTCATGTTGTGATACACGATGGTGCAAATTATTTGAAATTAAATTTAGAAGTATTCGATAAATTGAAAATGTTTTCCTATCGTGTTTTACTGTAGTGTAAGAGCTCAATCGAACACGGTTTTAATTTCCTTGGAAGCTTCAAATTTTAATATATTTAACCGGCGTTACTGCGTGTCTTTGTTACAATTCGTGAATAGCAGAAGGTAGATATTGGGTGGGATTCACAAGGCGCGTTTAACTTAGACCTAGTCTAAGTCTTAGACTGCGTTTAAACGCAGTCTAGCTAAACGAACGTTTAGACCCAGTCTAAGTCTGCATATGATTAGCGTGTAAATTTTGTTCTATTTTCGTGTTCTAAATTTGATTACGTTTTATTCCTGATTCACGAGCTCAGTCTAAATTAAACGTTCGTTTAACTTAAACGCCCGCTAGTGTTGAATTTAGACTAGCCTTTTGGCTAGTCTAAGGTTAGTCTAACTAAGTATTTTTCATTATTTTACTTACGTATTTTCTAACATTTTTGACTTTTATAGCTTTAATTAGTTCTTATTCAACTTATAGGCTAATAATATGGTGTATTATCATGTCTATATTACTTTTTAGCTGCTAGTATACGTTTATATGACAGGTAATGTGGATGATCTAGTTTTATAATAGGAAAATTTTGTTTACCATACTGTTTACTTATTCATTTGTTGCTATTAACAGTTCATAAAGCTCTAAAGTTAGTAAAGTCAACTACCTAATTAACTTAAGGGGGGGGGGGCTACCTGAATAAGTGAAAATTTTAGTTTCTCCGATTCGCTTCAAATTTGCTCACAATGTAGCCCCAGGGAAGGCGCATCGCAGATGTAACAAAGTGGACCCAATGCTTTTGCCAATTTTTTACTAGGGACTCCCAAAAATTCAATTTTACGTTGAAATCATAGGCGCAAAAAAGGTTTTTTGTGCTCACAAAGCGTTCCTTTACTCGAAATTTTTGTTAATACTGACGAAGCTGATTTTTATATGATTCGATAGCCTAATGTCATATTATCTCAACCTCTATGATCCATTTTTTTAAATTTTTGCCCATGGCTTGAGCAGTGACGGCAAATGTAAAATCACTCAATTTTGGCGCGGCCAAAAAACGGCAATTTTTTCACATTTCGCCCTCGATTTTAGAATTGAAAACACATATCAAAAATCCGGATCATACGATTTTGCGCTTACACGTGGGCTACTACTACACCAAGTTTCCGCCTAATTGGTTTAATGTGGTTTGTGCTAGAACTGGCCAACTAAGTGCTACTTTCAGGCTTTTTTGCGTACTTTTGCCTATGTAAATACACTGAAGAACGCACTCACCCAAAAGTGCACCTTCAAGCTTAATTGTCCTTATCTGAGGTTGGGGTGCCTTGGGGGAGTAACATATGTGAAAATTAGCAAAATTGGAGAACTTTGATTTTTGACCTGGGTAGCCCCCCCCTTAAATTGATAATGATGATTAAAAATTACAAAAATTACAATAGACGCACTAGTCTTGTAATTAATAATAATAATAATAATAGGGTTTAATATTGTTATTGATAAATAAGATGAAATAGTTGGTTGAAAATAAAAAGAGAAAGAATAAAAAATTGTAGTTATTTATATGTATAAATTAATTATCTTTTAATTTGTTTTTTATACAAATAACTACATTATTTAAATAAATTATTTTATTATATTTTTCATCTCTTCTTCCAAATTCCACAATTTTCGTACGTGTGGGGACCTCAAAAAAGTGAGAGACCAACGCGGGCGAAGAACAAAACACTCCACCCCCGCGGGCCCGGCCCAAGGCCAGAATAAAGGCTGTCCCGTAACCATCTCATAACCCGAAGAAAGGAAACAAATACATTGAGATTTAAGCATAATCATACCAACTATAAACTGTTCTCACTATCGCTTAATGCTGCTGCTTCATCTTTGTTATTTTAGCTTGCAACAAGATAGCTTAAGTTTTAGGTATTTTTAAGGGTTGTTGTTGTAATTGTTTCAATTAATGTCAATTTATAATTAATATATTAAATAGTAAATTAATTATCTTATTTACCAATTGTCAAATTTTTTTAACTGCGTAATTAACTTGAATTTTAAATTAACTTTTATTAAAAACTAAAAAGTAATTTTATTACCTAAATTAATAGCATTGTCGGTACGTATTAAAGCAAAATGTTCTGCAATAGAACTGAAAAAAGAATCAAACAAAAGTTCTGTTAAACGAGCCCGTTTAACTTAAACGGGCTTTGTGAATCACGTTTAGACTCGGTCTAAACGTTCGTTTAAGTTAGACAAGGTTTCAATTGAAATAGAACATAAAAATCAGATGACACACACTAATCATATCAATCTCTGTGAATCATGTTTAACTTAGACCAACGTTTTAGACTGCGTTTAAACGCAGTCTAACTTAGACTGCGTTTAAACGCGCTTTGTGAATCCCACCCATTGTGTATTTGTGTGCAAATCTATCTATCAGTAATTCTAAATCCAGTGTTATAAGTGCTCTCTAACGTTTACAGCCTTTCAGTTTCCACCTTCGATAAGCCATCAACAAACGCCGCCCATAGCCCATTTTATTCGTTTTCCACAAATCAAGTTTTGTAAAAAATTTTAAAAATTTTAATTTTTTAGGCGTGTCTCATCGTCACCTTTCGGATCACTTGTCAGAGCTAGTGGAAAATACTCTGAAGGATTTGGAACAGTCAAAGGTACGAAAGCGACAGTTTTTCAAGAACGCAGTTTACAAGAGTAGTCAAGTTGATTTTGTTTATCAATTAATAACTAGAGTTAATGACTAGTTAGTTTAATAGGTAATAACTAAATTATTTCGAAGCATTTACTTTTCAATGTGTTGAAGATAGAGAAACCGTCCGCTTTTATTAAAAACAGTGTTGCTTGATAAAAACTGCTGTATTTTCAGTGTATTGCCGTTATTGACGACATGGACACACAGCCGTTGAATTTGGGCATGATTGCGGCGTACTATTATATTAATTACACCACTATTGGTAAGCTTTACTTTTGTAAAGTGTATTTAACTGTTGAATCACTGAAAAAACTATAGTAACTTTTTTGAAACTAATTTTACTGCTTCTCCAAAACAGTGCATCCCTTTAGTTTTTGGATGTTTTAAAATAATAGTTTTCTTTTTCCATCTAATAAAGTAGCAGTAATCATTTTATAATATATAATATGTTTTATAATAATATATAAATAATTATCAGTAAGTTAATAATTGATTAATAGTTGACAATATATAGAAATGCTTTTTTGTTTCCTTTCAGAGTTATTCAGCATGTCGCTCACGGCCAAGACTAAGATCCGTGGTCTGATTGAGATCATCTCCAGTGCTGCGGAATACGAGGATATTCCCATTCGACACAAGGAGGACAACATTCTCAAACAGGTCTGTTTTTTTTGTTCGTGTTTCCTGGCGTGACCTCAGCGTTGATTTACTGGTAATGGCTTTGGGCTTGTTGCCTGGACTTGCTCTTTGCTTGTCTAAATTTTGATGTTTTGAAGTGATTGAGTTGACTTTTATGTCACTCTGTTTATTCTATCTTGAATGTCCAACATTATTCTATCTTGAATGTCCAACAAAGACATTGTAGGATTTCAGCAACATACTACGGACGACACGGAGCTCAAAATGGTTCAAAAGACATTGTTTAGACGATGTTAGCAGTTCGGATTAAAGTTATTATAATGTAGAATATTCATTAAAAACTAAGTACTACACGAGTTTGAAATAATCATGACTTTGTTTAGCTTGCCAATCGGGTGCCCCAGAAACCCCCGGCGCAGTCAAAATGGACGGACCCGCACGTGAAGACAGGACTCCTGCTGCAGGCCCATTTGTCCAGGATGCAGCTGCCAGCTGAGCTGCAAGCTGACACTGAGTTGATATTAAATAAAGTATGATATTGACATGTTTTTTTATCAAAAATTGCTCTTTAGGCGGTATTCTATTGGCTGTTTTAATGTACCTTTTCACACTGATTATCTTGTTGAAATAGAGTTAAAAAGTTTGATGAAATTAAGTACACTACAGTGTTATTCTACAGATTGCATTACGTTTACGTTCCTAACAACTATTCAGTAACGTATAGCCTCTGTAATTAGATTAATTGTTTTGATGATGGAATGGTTTATCCCATAATCTTGACAGCTCTATGGACATTATAATTATAGCTTGGATACACAAAGATGTATAAGAATAACATAAACCCAGTGGGTGGAATTGTAGAAGGGTGATTAGCGAGTGACTAACTTAATCAGTCGCTAAACGTTCTTTCATTACGTTTTGTCATTACGAATTCTACACGCTGATAATAGACTGGCCTGATGGCATTCTGCACGCGCGGTATTCTTTTAATCACTGACTAACTTAATCACCCTTCTAGAATTCCACCCAGTGTAACTATACCTATTTTAACTATTTCCATATGATGGTCACATACGCACATAATATTTTTTCGTTACGATGTTTTATATCTGTCGCAAATAACTCAACAGACCCTGACCCAGTTTGGTGAGCAACACAAAAGAACGTTTTTGACCGAGTCTTGTTTGTCAATATTGCAGGCCGTTCGACTGATCCAAGCCTGTGTGGACGTGTTGAGCTCCAATGGTTGGCTGTCGCCCGCCCTGGCTGCCATGGAGCTAGCCCAAATGGTCACGCAGGCCATGTGGAATAAGGACTCCTACCTGAAACAACTACCGCACTTTGGACCAGAGATTATTAAGCGGTGCAGTGAAAAGGTAAAGAGCTGCGGCTATGTTGATGATAAGTCAGAGCTTATTTAGTACATTATTTAAAATTACTATGGGGTTCAGGATCGGTTGTGATGATTTGCGTTTGTAATGTTTTAGAAAAATACAGTAAGTGAGTTGATTTTTCTATCCGTAAACGCAATATTTTTTGCAATTTTTTTTGCTTTTTCAGCAGGTGGAGACCGTTTTCGATATAATGGAATTGGAGGATGATGATCGCAATAAACTACTGCAGTTGAGCGAAGTGCAGATGGCGGATGTTGCGCGATTCTGCAATCGATATCCCAATATTGAACTCACGTTCGATATTGACAACAAGGACTCCATTAGAAGGTGTGCATTAACTAATGGACATACTAAAAAATGATAGTTATGCACTAAACTGTTATTGTTCTAATTATTTCGTGTTTATTAAATTAGATTAGTTTGATTCTACGAGATGCTTTGAATATTATAATAATTCTTTATCGGTGCAGTATTTAGCTGTCACTGTTGAGTCTCAACTTGAATGTTGACTTTTGAGTTGCCGTGCATGTATTCAACTTAGCATCGCTTTTATGTTATTTTTAATTCGTAACTAATTTCTCAAGCAGTTAAACTTCATTAGTACCAGCAGCAGTAGTAGTAGTAGTAGTGGGATCAACGTTGACTGCTGCCCAATCAGAGGCCATTAATCATTGTCCATTTTTAGTGGATTATAATAATATGTGAGTGTGTTTCAGTGGCCAGTTGGTGAATGTGCAGTGCACTCTGGAGCGGGAAGATGACATTGTCGGTCCCGTCATTGCTCCCTTCTTCCCACAGGTCAGTTATTGATCATATACTGATGACATGCAAGGCCCAAGTCCTATATCCGGCACTTTTTTCCGAACAGTGCCGAATATGGTATAATAGCCCTGCGGGAATGAAGCTTCTACAAGAGCTTCTAGATTCCCGCAGGGCCATAATAACATATCCTGCACTGATCGAAAACAAGGGTGGCGTATAAACCTAGTTTCGTAACCACTGTCCTGTAAGTTTAAAAACTTCACTTTGATACATTTAGTGACTTATTCGCGTGTCGCACATAGCCATGAAGTAGGCCTTACATATTGCACAACTGCACAAGAACTGCGTACGAGATACCTCCAATGGCTTTGTATATTATGACTGGATTAGAATATTATCTAAATTAACTTCAGTAACTCAACATAACAATTAGTTTATGAAACTTTTTAGAACGACTATTAAATCGTATTATTATGCGCATTTCCTTGCAAAATCGTATGAATTTAAGTTAATCCTATGTTGAGTTATGAAGTTAATCTAATCTAATGTAGTTAATATTAATTTATAGAAAGCCCTGAAGTTTTTGTTTAAATCTGTAAGTTTCTGTTAATTCATTGCAGAAACGCGAAGAGGGCTGGTGGGTGGTGATCGGGCAGCCGAAATTGAATTCGCTGATCTCAATCAAGCGTCTAACACTGCAGCAGAAGGCAAAGCTGAAATTGGATTTTGTGGCCCCAGAACCAGGCTCACAAGCTTACACCTTGTTTTTCATGTCGGACGCTTATATGGGCTGCGATCAGGAATATCAGTTCAAAATTCACGTTCACTCACCTGGGGATGAACGAGGAGCTAAACGGAAACATAGTGACAGTGACTAAGTTAACTATTTTGTTAATTATAATAATTGGACTTTGAAATGTACAGAATATTTTTGTTTATGAAAAACATCTTGTTGTCAGGCAATTGTCTGATTTTTTGTTTTTTCATTGTTATTTGAGAATGAATAATAACTTTGTAGTCGACATGCTGATTCTATCACGAAAACTTCTTTTTCTACAAAGTTGGATGGCTGTAAAATTAGTAGTCCCGTCCTTAGCTCGGCTTATATACTCTTCTATAGGTATGCTGGTTTTTGTCTTGTCACTTAGGGTCAATTCCTTTACCGGATTAAACGGACTGGACTTATTTTAGTCCGAGGTTTAGGAACGACAAATCGGACTAAACGGACTAAACGGTTTAATATAAGTCAGCGGCTTAATTTTAGTCCGAACCCATTCCTAAACTACCACTGGACTAAACGGATTTAACATGCACGCTTAACACTAGCGTGCACAGTTAAGTCCGTTTAGTCTGATTAAAAACCAGCGCGCCAGAAGTTAAGTCCGTTTAATCCGGAGAATGGCATTTTTAAGCTTGATTTTTAAACCGTTTAGTCCGATTATAATTAACCCTTTAATCCGGTAAAGGAATAGGCCCTGAGAAATGCTATTGCGAATGTGCAATGTTTTAATAACCTAAATTGAAAACAGGATCTTATAAAAAAATAAACAAACTACTGTGCAAGGATATGCGTGAAGCCAGCTCAAAGTAAAATGTTGGTTTTTATTTTGTTTAAGTAATTTCGTTGTCTGTTGCTCTGTTTGTACACAATAAAATATTTGTTGTTCGATAATTTTTTGTCTGCTCTCTACAGTCTTAGCCATTTCGTGCCTGGAGGGGCCATGGAATTGTATACACTTTGACTCCGAAGTCAAGTGACTCCGACTCCGTGTTGACTTCGGAGTCTGTAGCAAGTACTTTTGGTCCGTGCTGTATTCTACCTGAGCGAGACCCCTAATCGACTGATTGTGTTTTGTTCGCCATTTATTTCTCTGTTTAATGGTGGTTTTGCGATTTCTTTAGCTCGAGCAATGGCCAAAAAACTAGAGTGTCAGAGTCCGTCTGCCTAGACAGAAAGTCTGGGCGTGAAAGGGTTAATGATAAGGGCTTGGTTATCCAAAATTGAATTCAGTTTACGAGATTGAAGGTTAGTATTTCAACAGAATAGTCAACGATTATATTAGTCGGCTGATAATTAGCAGTATTCAGTTTAGATTATCTTGCTGTATGAAAATTTACAACACTTGACGCTGTGTTGAGCTTGGTTCATGCTTGGCCTTACGTACACAAGGTCAAGAACGCATTTTGATCAGCTGTTATGAAAAACTGGCATAATGCACAATTTTCTTATCGGGGAACGCATCTGCATGCTCATTGTAACAGGTTGCTACAAGAGTGTTCCAATCTTCTTCTTTACAAGCTATTATATACTGTCTTGTAGATGGATTAGTAGGAAAATTATGGCAGTTAGCGCAACTGGACTGAAATTAGACAAACCTGAAAATAAAGTTTATTGCTTGGGAAATATCCTTTCGGATTTAAATTAGAGAGCATAAGTTTTGATAATACAATTAAAGTAGGTACTAATACAGTGATGGTTTTGAGTTATATGCATTTCGATTCACAGTAAAGACACCCATGGGAAAAAGTTTTGGGAAATGCCAAAACTGAATAAGAGCTATAATTTGTTCAATACATCAAATAAGGAGTTCTGCGGAATAACTTGCCAAATAAGCATGAACACCTATTAGTCAATTTTTATTGTCTAAAGTTAGTCAACCTCAAAACTTTCCTCCTCAAAGAATTCTGAACTTCTAGAAAGAGATTTTGTAAGCAATAAACTTCTTAGGAGTCCGGCATGTTACGCTATATTCCGTTCTTTGTGATTGCATGTTCAGCAGTTTTTGGAGGTATGGATATTGTGTATTCTGTTCGTTGCATTGCAGTGTCCAAAGTAGGGACAAAGTTATTCCTCAATATCACTAACTCAATTCAAGACGCATCTTTCGTCTGCGACAGCTGTAAAATATCTCAGGGCCGCACTCAGGCCTGATCAGCTTTGGTTATGAGCATTGTCAGTAGTCTTGCTCAGCGAGAAATTACTGTACTGGAAGAATTACCTAAAAAATTGTCTGAGCTTATGAGATCGAACATCGAACCCATTAACATCTGTTTCGTAGTCAGTAGTCACACGCCTTCAGCTTTTTTCAGCTGATTATGGACCACATCATGGACTTGTGAGCGCACTGTTGGCGCATCTGCCCTACGAGGTTCCGCCACAGCCAATCAATGTTAGCCTCGGGCTCACTGTGCTTCATCTCGACAAAGTGGTAAAGGCCGATTCACACGTTGCGATTTTGCCGCTGCGATTTTGACGCGAAACGCAAGACGCAGGGTGTCGCACACAACACGCAGTGTCTGAACAAACGTTGCGTCTCGCAAACTATTTTGCTGCGTCTTTACTGTTTTAAAAATATGAGAAACAGCGTTGCTAATATCGTTCAAACCAACACGTCTGCAGCATCAAAACGCACTGAAATCGCAGACCGAATTGCAGTCTGGGGCCTGTTGCTCAACTTTACAAATCTTACAATTGTAACAATTGTAAGTGCAAAATCAGGTGATTCGTTACGAATTCTTCATATAAATTCATTACGAATCACCAGATTTTTACGCGGCCCCCTCAGGGGCCGCGTATAAACTATATTCAGATTCTCTGAATCCTATGTAATTTTGGGTAGGTCAAATTTCCAGTGTTAATTAACACTGGAAGGGCAGGTAGGTCGTTCTCACAGCCTACTCAACTTTTCCAACGCTCAATCTTCGAAACGCAAAACTACATCGGTGTTGAGGATTTGAACCCTCGCCCTTCTGGTTGAGAACCAGACGCTCTACCAACCGAGCTAACCACCGCTGGTACAGGATGTTAGATAGATAAGCACCCTGCAGCAATATATACATGCAACGATGCATTAATAAAATTTTACCATTAATTAACATGGTCATTTTTTTATTTCATTCCCTATCATTTTTCATTGGCTGTGATAAAAAACTATCTTGCAAAAACATGCTGATCTTTTGACACATCATGTAACATTGTAACTCTCACGTTCTAGACTTTTTAACGATATATTTCGTGAGGACAGGTGGTCGAACGGTAGGATGCTCGCTTCGTGAGCAGTTGGTCCCGTGTTCGAGTCCCTTCGAGTTTGAGTTTTTTCTATATGTTTTTTCTTAAAAACCTTCAGATTTTTATTTTAGCAATTTTTTTGCTGTTTCAGAGACTTTGGAGCTACTCAGCAGTAAATGTGTGCAAAAATTAAGAGTTAAAAATAGTTTTATCCACAAAATAGTGGCCGCGTTTTATATTTCCTCAGGAATATTGACAATCAGGCCTCGCAATGTTCCGTTTCTCACTCAGCAGAAGAGCTTGTTTACTTACAATTGTTACAATTGTAAGACTTGTAAAGTTGAGCAACAGGCCCCTGGCGTTTAAAACGCTGCGAAAAAATCAAGACGCATGCATACCGCATTGAAATTTGAAATAGCTGCGTCTGTTCAGACAGTGCGTTTTGCCGCAGCGGCAAAAACGCTGCGGCAAAATCTCAGTAAAATCGCAGCGTGTGAATCGGCCTTAAGAAATCATAGATATTTATACCATAAGCTAATCACAATGTGGTAGCAAAATTACCATGATGATGATGGTAAATTGAAATTAACAAATATTAACAAATAAATCAAGCGAGTGTATATTTATAAGACGCCGTTAAACTTAGTTGGCTGCACGTGCTATGTATGTAGGTAATTTAAATAAAAGCTGCAACGTTTTTATTGAAAAAATGTTCTCTAAAAATTGCTGTTTTAATATTCATTGCAATTTCATTACAAAATATAATTCATTTTAGGACTTTGTGAAGAATTCTATTTCCTTCTCCGGATGGTTGTCAGTGGTATGTAGTATGTACAAGCTTGTTTACGTGTTTGTTGATTCTTTTCAGACCTAATAAATATTTTTCAACTATTTCAATAACTATGTAATACCTATTTAAATTTACCTTATCCTAAATGTGTATAAGCTGTAAAAAAACATGAAACGATAAAACCTGACCAAACGTCAGTGATTCGGTGGGCCGGGACCCGGGAAACGATCTCAGACATTAATAGCCCGATAAGCCGGTGACATTTCTGTAAGCTGGCATCTATCAACCAATTAAACACGAGAAGGAAATCTTGAAAAAAGTTTCTGTGCTTTTTTATTTAGATTTTTCGATTTGAAGAAAAAAGTATTGCAATTTAAATGAACTGTTTAATACGTTGAGGCTACTGTGATGTATTGTTGTTCCTTCTAGAGAAAGAACTATTGTTTTGATTCATAGATGCTGCAGTGCAAAACACTGCTGCATACGCTTGATCGCCTATATGTTTTGCGTGTAAATTCAGCTGGGTGCTGGCAGCTTTATTTTTGTCTGCGTATATGCAAGTACGTAATCAATCAATAAATGCAAGTATGCTGTCTGTAACAATAGTGAACAGTGACAGAATTTTGTAGCCTCGGCACCGTAATGTTTCAACAGCAGTATTTAAGTACCGCTGGACAACACTGTTTATCGCTTCTTAGAGCTGATGTGCTCAGCTCGGATCAAAGCGTAACTTTTGAGCCTAATGGCTTGATGCAGCGGGATGCTTCATCCTGCAGCACTGTTTTTGTACGTACTACGTAGTTAGGTTAGGTAATAATAAGCTAGGTATAAAGTAGAGTAAGGTACGCAGTGTAGCTTACAGCAAGAGTGCATAATAAGATTCTTATTATGCACTCTTGCTTACAGTAAAGTATGGAATAGAACCAATTTATTTAAACCTGAAAGGTAGACACCGGGGAAGGAACTTTGCCCCCTTTTGGGGCCTACTTGTTCCACTGTTACAAGTTATGGTTGCTTAATGCCTACAGCCATATGTTAACAAAATCATGAATTGATCACCCCACTAATAGTGTAAAACATCTGAGTTTGTGGCGTGATTATTTCATAATTTTGCCGATTAAACCGACATACGGCTGTAAGCATGAATCGACCCATGCCCTACAACATAAATTTCTAAATTAATGTATTTTACCTACAAAAAAGGCTTTGCATATTCTGTTAATTTTTTCTACGATGTGGTTGTTTGAGGAATGGCAAGACAGTCGGCTGGCCTGGAATCCCGATGAGTACAACGGAATCGTCCAGGTGCATATTCCTGCCAGAAATCTGTGGATGCCCGATATTGCTCTTCATAACGGGTATGGTCAGACAACGCATACATAGTACATACCACTGTGTCTATATTCAGCAGGCCAAAATAACAAAAACTATAATAGTTTAAAGCAAGTGTAACCTTGGGTTTGATCTGTTCACACATACGACTTTCACCGTAAAAGGCGCCATCTATGGAGGATTGAGGATGAAAACAGAGGGGTAAAATGATGAAATGTAACTGATTACTATATTATAGTATTAGCAGAAGTTATGAGGCAGTTTGTGGTTTGGTATTAAGTACTGTTTAATTACCAGAAATCTAGTCTGTTTTCACTTTTCAGTAGGGATGATCACACACAAAGCCTCTGGAAAGGCTGCGCTTGACATGCTAAGCATGAACTAAGTTCAGTTTACGACGAATACGACTCAATTTTCTGGATTCTGTAACTATTATCCTTAAACCTTATAGCTCTTATGTGCTGCATTTATCGCCATTGTGGCTGCAATAATCTTTACTTAATTAGAACTTTTTTGCATACTAAAAACACAAAGTTGGGCCCAACTGTTTTGCTATACTACAAAGTAGTAGTTGATATTTTAGCGTAACCACAAATGGGGCTGGCGCGGTGTTTGCCTGTCCACCCGAGCAAAGCGGGGAGGCCATAGTCAAGTACAGGGGCGAGATTTCTTATTACCCGAAAATCCGGATTGAGTCCCAATGTCAGCTTTCTTTGCATCCGGACGGGGAACCGGAATCGAACCAACGTTGTTCGGTCAAGATGGGAAGCTGGAGTTTTGCCGTGGACGACATCGACCTCCACTTTAACCCTAGCGATGATCCGCTGAAATATTTGCAGCCACATCGATGCTGGGAAATCGAACGGGCGGTTTCAGAACGAGATTTATACAAAGAAGCTTATGCTTATCTCACCTATACTTTCGATCTGAAATTAGCTGAATTTGTGGGACGGGAAAAGTATTGTCGCCATAATTAATGCTGATGCGCGCACATCGAACACAACTATATATTTGTATTTCAACTTGCTTTCAGCATTGCTAAAAGTTGTTTTACTTAGTTTTAGTGCTAGGCTTATTTCAGTCCTGTGCCATAAGCATAGTTAACCCAGCAGTCCTCTGTGTATTTGAGGGTATCTTTCCTCTTGTGTTAATGTTTGTTTACGCAGAATATTAGCTTTATGGCTGGTCATCAAGAGCAACAATCTGCCATTTGCACATTGGTGATTTTGAGTTATTTATAGATTTGATGATTTGACGATATCGGCTTGACTAGCGTTAATTTTGTCACAAAAATCATGAAAATGTTTTGTGTAACAATCGCTCCACTACCAAAGTGCTCAAAGTAGCTTATTTTAACTATCTGTGACATTACGCACTAACTTTTAGCTTTCAATCGAAAATTCAGCATTATGATATATACCTAACAGGAATAGGTCTGATTTTTGGTAAGCTATCTATCACAAAATACAATACACAAGTGTGACTTTGTATTTTAATATCTGCTGTGATTTTAAGGCTAAGTTTATAGTTTCTCTCAAAACTGTTGTTTTGTCAGTTGGACGGTTGTAGCACCAGAAGAGCTATACGTTGCACATCCAGATATGAATTTTGTAAAGTAGGACCCTGATTTATGTGTTGATTGTTGAATTTAAACAGCATTTAGCTAGTAGCTCAAAGTGATAGCGCTATGTTGCTACATAATAGGTTTGGTTCGCCCACGATTGTTTATTGCTGTACTGTTTCTCTTAACTACTTACCTACTCTGTTTAGGTTTGCCAGTTGCCTAATCGTATTTTTGGTACATTAGTAAACTTTTTCGTAAAAATTATTTTGCCGATGTTGTGAGATTGTTATTCCTTCCAGAAACCAAACTACTGTAGGTAAACAACAGCAAGCACTTTTATTGACGAGCGCATACGTTTGCACAACGCGACTGTTAGTATTATTTTGCCGATAAATGTAGCGCGGCATGCACCAAAATGATTCAGTCCTATGATTCTACTGATTCCAGGACATTAATATATATGCAATTTAAACGTCAGCTACAAACTTTGACACTTTCGAAAACTCGTTCATTCCATTGCAAAATTAAATGGTTAATTTTAATCCGACTAAAACGGTTTAAGTTAAGTGTACGCAAAAATATTACCTATTCAAAAACCTCCAGATTAACGGACAATGGACTTGAGTTTTAGCACACTGTTTCTTTATTTTTAGTGAGGCTAAACTGACTTAACTGTTCACGCTAAGGTTAAAGCGTACAATATGTTGAATCCAGAACGGGTTCGAACTAAAATTAAGTAGCTGACTTATTTCAACTAATGTTTCGTATGATGTCATTAATAAACCTCTTCAAAAATATATTCTGTCTGTTTAATCCACTTAAAATGAGGCTTATACTCCATGCTATCAAAAGAGTCACTATCTATGGTATGCCTGCTCGAACTCATAAGTCAGGAGACTGCCGCTGCCCTCGTCGGCTCATGTCAGATCAACTGACATGTTTGTAGAATTAGTTTTCAAGGAGGGGGGTTATACCTTCCGTCGTTTCAGCACACTGTCGGCATGAAGTCTGTAGTGAGCTGGTAGTCTGCTGAAACGAGGGGGATCCCCCCCTAAAATCAAGACACATCACTGATTTGAGGGGGTTCTCTCTGAAATCAAGACACATCACTGATTTGAAGGGGGTCCCTTTCTGGAATCAAGACACATCCCTGATTTGAGGGGGGTGCCCCACCCCCCACCCACCGAAATCAAGGCGTAAACGGGCTATTTCGGCCGGAGCACCGTTCTGGCCAATTAGCTAGAATAGAGTAGAGTGTAATACTCTTCCCTGTTATGTACCTATGTAGTATGTACTCTTGGTAGTACCCACCCATTGGGGAACGGTGTCACGGGCAAAAGTGTCCCCCAAAAAAGTGTCCCCCCGGACACTTTTGCCTAGTGAAAAGTGTCCCCCCGGACACTTTTGCCTAGTCAAAATTGTCCCCCGGACACTTTTGACTAGGCAAAACTGTCCCCCGGACAGTTTTAAGGCTAGATTCATACTTCTATACGGACATTGGGACAAACGGGCAAACGGACGAACGGACATCCGGACAAAATGAACGGCAAAACGGCCGTTTGTTTCATCCTTTCGTCCGTTCAGCCGTATGCCCGTTTGCCCTTCAGCCGTATGTCCGTTCATCCGTATAAAACACCACAATTTCACTTGTCCGTATGTCCGGCAAAGTTAAATTCAGTTCAACTCTGCCCGAAATTGTAGGGCATACGGACAAACGGACATCGACTCAAAAGTATGAATCGCACCTTTGTCCGTATGCCCGTACATCCGTATGTCCGTACATCCCAGCGTCCGTTTGCCCTAAAAAGTATGAATTGAAAAAACGGACAAAACTTGCTTTGTCCGTTTGTCCGTATGCCCTATTGAAGTATGAATCGACCCTAACTAGCCAAAAGTGTCCGGGGGGACACTTTTGCCTAGACAAGAGTGTTCTACTTTGGGCAAAACTGTCCCCCCTTAGTTTACGCTTAGCTGCAAATTCAAAATCGTGTTTTGAATATACGCAACGGTTAGTGCTCACAAATTTACACCCAGCTCTCAGTTTTCGCCACAAGTTTCGTTTTTTTAATGCACTAAGTTGTTATTAGTTCTGTGTACCTAGTTTGAATCGGATGAACGGACAGCGAACAAGTTGACCGAAAGAACACTTTAGCTTGTGGTCCGTTCAGCCGTATGTCTCATGTCCCAATTTTTATTTGGCCGAAAAAGTATGAATTGAAAAGACGGACGAAACTGTTTTCGTGTGGGCTATGTCCGTTTATTGCCATAGCCAAACTGAAGTATGAAACCCTATATATTAAGGTTAAATAGTTACACATGTTGTTAAAAGTTGTTTAAAGCATTTAAAGTTGAAAACTATTTTTAGAATGTGTATAGGTTTTCAGAATATAGTTATTTTTCAAGTTTGCGGTTTCGTTGTACATATAGGACTGGGCCGTCAGTAAATTTTAGCACCAAAAGTGTAAGGGGGACACTTTTGCCCAAGTAGGACACTTGTCTAGGCAAAAGTGTCCGGGGGGACAGGGGGGACACTTTTGCCCGTGACAACGGTCCTATCTTAAACCTTTTTCTGGCTGCTAAGGTGCAACTAAACTACTAGTCTCACTTATAAATTGACGAAGATAACTCATAAACAAGCTCTTCTGCTGAGTGAGTAGTGGTTACATTATGAGGCATGAGTGTCAATATTCCACGGGAAATATTAAACGCGGCCATTGCCTGAAAAAAGACCTAAGCATGAACATGTTTTTGTAATAGAAAAACTTAAGAAGGACTTTTCAGATACCACTTTAAGCCCTTGTAGAAAATAGGAGTCCACTAGTGAATTAAAAGTATAAAAATTGAAACATAACTGAGTTTCAAAAGAATTGCGTTTTAGAAAAAAATTGAGCTTCAGAAAAAAATTATGCTCGTCCTGGATTTGAACCAGAGACATCTCGCACCCAAAGCGAGAATCATTGCACTCGACCAACGAGCCCTGACAGAAGCAGTACTAAAAGTTAACATGACAACAGCCAATAATAGTTTCGATGTTTATTGCTTAATAGGTTGTGAATAAAAATGTTAATTAACAACCAAACAAAACTTAGTTAGAACTGTTTTCAAAGTAGAAAAAAACAAGCCAAATCTGCGGCAAAAGCATTCAGTAAGCATCAAGCATTTATTTTTAAGCACATTGGCCAGAGGCCATCGTAAACTTGTTGGGCCAGCTACAGCATTATTTTACTTACTTGATTTATCTGCCATACAAAACATCTTCTGACAGGATCAAGACGTAAAATAAGTTATTGCTGCAATTAGTTAACAGCAAATCGACTTACCGAATATTGTGTGAAATGTAAAAAAAAGGTGTCTCCGGCTGGGCTCGATCCAGCGAACTTTTGGTTAAGAAACCAATGCGCAATTGCTCTGCGCCACGGAGACCACAGAGCAAGATCGTTTAGTTGTCGTTGAATATTTTAGGTACGAGAATTTTAACGCTGTGAACCTGGGGCAACCTTTCACAAAATTTTCCAGTCCTAAGTCCTAAATTTTACGATTTTGCAAATAAGGATTTATGTGCGTTTTAGGATAACTGTTTTTGGAACTTGGTTATTATATTTTATTGTTATCAATTTGCTTAGGAAATTTTATATCCTATGAATAATATCCTAATGTACTTTTAGTGAAGTCTAGGGACTCTGTGATCTATGTGGTCGAGTGGTTAGTTTGATAGATTCTCAACCATGAGGTCATAGGTTCGATTCTAAGTTGATCACTTTTTGGCAGTCTTTTGCATTTCAAATTACTTCTCAACAATAGCCCCGATCTCAACAACACAGTGAAACTACAAGGCATTTTAGTGTGACAGATGCACATCTAAGATAGAAAATGTGTAAAACACACTCCGCACATAAACACCTTAACGCTAAAACAGTGTTAAAGATACCAGAATCAAAATTAAAGACCTGTTGGGCTGTGGCCCAACAGGAATAATTGTACTTTTTTGACGGTGCTAAATCCACAACATTTGCTGATTAGCTCCGTTGTTTCTTTGATTCTGACAGGTGCCGGTTCGCTCAGCAGGTAAAGCGAACGCTTTATGAGCGTGAGTATGGTGGTTCGAGTCCACCACGGCACGTTTGTTTTTTCACAATTGCCGAGTTTGGAGAGAGCAAACGGAACTGCTTGTTCAAGATCGAGGTACCTACCCTTCCTGTGTTATTTAACACAGGAAATCTGACCTACCCAGATTAACGTAGGACTCTGAAATTCTGAATATAGTATATACGCGGCCCCTGAGGGGGCCGCGTAATAAACAAGCACGTTTTGCGAGTAAAGTTAAATTAATTTTAGACGTGCTCGTCGCGACGTGCTTGAAATGCTGAGGATATTCTTCGAATATAAAACGCGGCACCAAAAATTTTCAGAGCCAACATTTCAAACTATTAACGCAACGTGTCGACTGGTGGTAACGAACGCGTCTAAGCGAAATCGAAATAGCACTTTTTGTGCTACAGCGCTTTTTTTATGCGCTATATGCGCT
>JASANF010008002.1:0-13082 GCA_030248245.1 Trissonchulus sp. WLG1_4 | reverse complement strand
GATATTGGTAGTCTAGTGTCTGGCGGTATTTATTTGACACCATATGGCATTTCACTAGTTTCTCAGTGAACGTACAATTTCAAGCAAAAAGTTTTCATTTTGTAGCCTATGAGCAAAACTGCTTTGGCGACACTACCACCTTAAGGTGGCGCTCACCTCAAAAAGTCATGTTTGGCGCTAAGCTCATGCTGTCAGTACTAATACCATTTTGATTTTACATCAAAAAGACCTCAAAAAAACCTATTTACAATACATTTCAGCACTTTAATGTGAATGTGTCAAATTTTATGACCGTGTCGAATTTCCTATTCACACTAATTTTATTTTTGACCTAGCTCAGCGAAACTTCAACCGATTTTGACGATCTTGGTATCAATAGAAAGATCTTTCAAAACTCTAGACGTGATTGATTTTCGATTTTTGATTTCTATTTTTGATTTTGCAAAAAAACGATTTTTCAAAAATCCTTTGTGTTTGAGCGACTACAAAAAGTGCTGCGAGCCAAAATTTGAAAATCGAAAAACTTTCACGTCTGCATTTATATTCTTTCTTTCATTGTGCAAATTTTCAACTCGATCGCAATCGGCAGCTGGGACCTAGGTCCAAAAAAAGTAGTCGATTTCGCTACACAAAAATGTAAGGCTTGCCCACACGTTTCACTTTTTCAAAAATTAGACCTTTTCTAGGACTGCATATTTCCGTTGAAAAAGTTACCAAAAGCCATACTCAATTTTTTAAGAAATTAAATCAAAAATTTGACTTTTTCGAAGATTTATCAGCTTTTTAGGTTTTTCATTTTTGATTTGCATTTTCACGGCTAAATTACTCAGCAAAGCTTCAACGTATTCTTATGTTTAGTACATCAATTTAAAGCTAAGACACCGCACATTTCAGTGATATGAGGGATCATTTTATATTGAAGCAAAAAATTTTAAGCTACGGTTACAAAATTGTCAAAAAAATTTGAAAAAAATTTTTAATCACAATATGCACATCAAATGAAAGCCCTTTTCATTTTGAACAACTTTTCTTCAAGACATTATGATCAAAAATGCAGCTGAAAAAAATTAAACGCCAAAGTTGGTTTCCCTAAGCGCCACCTTAAACAAAAAGCTCTAATAAAAATCCAAGCCTGCGCATAAGCCTAGCTAGTTGTCTCGGCTTTTTCAAGCCAGACTTACGGATAAAAAAGCTGAGCTCGAAGACAACGGGTTGCATATATGTGCGAAATTTTAACTTTTGTTGTTTCGCTAGTTTTTTTTAAAATTCCAACCCGAAAATTAGCGTTTGTATTCACGCGCACTATATTTCGGTTTAATGCGAAATATACTTCGTCATTTCACAAAAAATTATACCACACTCATTGAAACAGCGAAAATTTTTAAGTATGTTTAAGTAAAACACAGCTGCCAGTGTTTTTCAATCCTTCGAACTAATTTCATACGTGTAAGTGTATTGGCTTGTAAGGTATTTTTCTTGCTCACAAAGCTCAAAAATTTCTCATTTGATTTCAAAAAAATTTTTCATGTGATGTGGGCATCACATTAAAGGAAATTCACTTCTGACCAACTTTTGTTCTTACGAGGCATGTTTATTTTTGCGCGTTTTTAAAATAATGCCCAAAACCCCCATTTCAGGAGCGCCACAAGGCCGATTCACACTGCGATTTTACTGCGATTCTGCCGCAGCGTTTTTGCCGTTGTGGCAAAACGCAACTTGCCGCACGCAAAACGCAGTGTCTGAACAGACGCAGCGTTTGTAGTGCGAAATGCCTGCGTCTCAATTTTGACGAACGCCTAAGGACACAGTGGCGGATCCAGTCTGCAGCTGCGCCTAGACGATGCCTTAAAATATTTAAACGCACTAAAAAGTAGGTATCCAAAATCAGATCATGGGCATTTTTGGCTTTAAACTTTGGCCTTCGCTCACTTTCAAAAACACTGAAAATGCCAATTTCGAGGGGTCATAATCCAAATTTGTGCATAGTGGTTCTATTACAAAAAATGCTTCCCTTGAGGACGAGGTGCTCTACTCCAAAAACTAGGTCCAGTATCCCCCCCAACTAGTGGCGTTTTCAGGCATTGGCATAGGGGGGAGGAGCTGCGACGGGGGGAGGGTGCGAAGCAGCGTTAGCCACCGTCGCCATTGGGGGGGGGATGCGGAGCAGCGTGAGACACCAGATTGAGCAGTGAGCCACGGCCACCGCCGCTCAAAGGGGGGCTGCGACCCTCTAAGGGGAATCTCAAACCGCTAAAGGGGAGCTACACCCCCCCATCCCCCCCTAAATGCTCCACTAACCCCAACTCACTTGATCCCATATATATAGCAGGCGGGAAAATAAAATCCCGCATTTTCATATTTCGTCATGTAGCTCATAGACTATATATACGTTTTCACGGAAAACCAAAAAACTCGGATTTCGGATAATTTCGTTTGATGACGAATATTAATCACTATAGTCACAGGGACTAAAAAAATACGATTGAAAACATGGAGAAAAACACCCCCTTCCCGCCCCCCCCCCCCCTTCGCCAAAGAGGGCCTATGGAAAAAAATTCCGGTATATACGTCTCCAATTGACCAAATTTGGCCTAAAAATCAAAAATTTGCCAATTTTTTTGTTTTGGCCGTCTTTCGTTTTACTTTCCTGTCGGAAAAAATTTCTGATACGTCCCCAGTTGACCATATTTAGCCCAAAATTTGAAAAAATCTCCATTTTCACAAATTCCGGTGTTGCGTATTTTTTACCCGCGACCGTATTTTTCCCCAAAGTGGGGGTAATAACTACGTGTATTTTTCGATTTATATATAAAATTATATATAATTAATTATTATATATATATATATATATATATATATATATATATAATATGTTACTCATATTTTGTATATATTTTTTTACCCCATCTGACTATATATACATAACGGAAGATATGACAGACCCCATCTCGTGTTAGTTGCGTCTTGATGTATATAGTCAGATGGGGTAAAAAATACAAAATATGAGTACAAGGTTTTTTTGCTTTCCTGGATTAAGTTTCTCGGGCAAACTTTTTTCCAACAATACCTCGCGGAGGTGCTCTAGAAACATTTTTCTCTGCATTACTAATTTTATGTAAATTGAAAAATAAACGTATTTTTTTACCCCCATTTTGGGGGAAAAATACGGTCGAGGAAAAAATACGGGTCTATTCTGACCCATCCAAGGAACGCAGACCAAAATGCTTCAACCGTTATGAAACTCAACCTCAACGCAAACTTTCTCGATTTTTATTCTGCCTAGAGGCGGAATATTTGGAATAAATTTTTAACACCAGGAGTACATGCGCCGTGCTGTGAGCCACTCAGGGGCCTTTGCTTAGCATAGGCCTAATATAGGCAGTCTTTTTTTCCTGCCAATGGAGACCTGATTTTGCGAAACTTAACTAAACTGATAAAACAAAAGTCGTAGTTACAGCGTAATCTTGCTATGCCTCAACTGTAGCTTTTGTTTTAATTTTTTTACTATGTAGAATTCATTTTTATTGCGGTTTTATGGCATTATATTATGTGTTGCAGAACCCTGGAAAATCTTGACCATGAGTTGAAGCGAAAAGCGCAAATTCGAGAGAATGTGCAGTTGCGGCGCAATGAATTTTGCCCGCGTCGTGGAAATCGATGCGATTACCAAAAGTTTGGTGGATTATTATTGAGGGGAAATGTGCTCTGAACTAATCTATTTGCTATGCTGCTCTTGGCTGATTCCGTTTGTGGCCCGCTGCGATGCCGCTTGCCAGCTGTCCGGGGGCTGTTGCCCGGCAGAATGCGATTGTCTGGGTGGCTCGGTGATTTGCTCACGAAACAATTTGCAAACGTTCCCCCTCTTTCCAGCCTGGGCGGAGCTGATGTAAGTTCGGGTTGCGGAGACACGGGTGGCAGGGATTTATTATTGTTATTGGTGGATCCAACTGGAAATTTTAGAAGGTGTTATAATACATATATACTTTGTGTGGCGAAACGGCGTATTTTTTCATCGTAATTCAGCATTGCGCTGATATTGTCTGTTATTTAGATTTCATATAAAAATTTCATGAATAAGATATGCTTGTTTTTTTTAGTGTATTTTGTATATTTCCAGATCATTTATGCTCCTGTTGTTCGCGGACCACCAATAAAATGATGACTGATTGGCTTTTGTTTCTGTGACGGATGTTTTATATTTTTTTTGTTAATTTATATATGTTGCAGAGATTTGCGGCACAACAATCTGACGTCCATTTCCAGCACATCGTTTGCTTCACTGCCACATTTGCGTAAACTGTAAGTAAAATCCAGTGGCGTGGCATTTTTTCAAGGGAGGGGCTCTTCATTTTAGGCTGCCCCCCCTTTTGTAAGCACCGTAAAATTTATATGAACTGCGAAAGGTTGGTGATTTGCAATTTTTTGCACACCTCTTTCTCAAGATCAGTAGTTCTTTTGGACCATAGATTCATTTGCTGTGGTTCAGCTGGTGTGATCACTGTACGTATATACGTATTTATTAGGGTTAGACCGAGCCGGGAATTTCGGTGCCGAGCCGAGCCGAGCCGAGCCGGCCGACCGGCCGACTATGGTAAATTTTGGGCTTTATCAAAATTTAATCGTGCGCTCCGGGAATCAATGTTTTCGGGCACAACTTTCTTTTTAATTGTCAAATTTTGACTCATGTCAAGAAGCAAGGAAGGATTAGAGTTTTTATTTGATACTCATGCAGTTGGAGGCGATGGGGGAAGCTCCTTCCTAAATTCAGAAACAGCCGAGGGATTCGGGCTGCGAGTGGTGAAAACGCGAAGAGAATTAAGCCACAGATAGCAGGGGTCTGGGGGTCGCGGCCCCCAGGAAAAAAATGGAGATATTTGAAATTTTTAGGCAGAATTTAGTCAACTGGAGACGTATCAGAAATATTTTCTGACAAGAAAAGTAAAACAAAAGATGGGAACATCATATCAGAGTATCAGACAGTATATTACACAAGTAAGTTCAGCGGAATGTACTCTTGCAGACATGCATTAGCTTTGATAGAAGATAATATCAACGAAAAGTAAGCTACAAAGTAGCAGGGGTCTGGGGGCGGCAGCAACCAGAAGAAAATGAGTTTTTTTGAATTTCAGGCCAAATTTGGTCAGTTGGAGACCTATCAAAATTTTTTTCGGCCGGGCGATAAAAAAATTTTTTTCGGCCTTGCAGACAATTTCTTCAGGTTCGACCAAAAGAAGAGGGGTCGCGACCCAGGCGAGTCGCGACTCCCCCCCTTCGACTACGCCCTTGGCAGTGCGCAGTGCAGGACCTACCACGGGTGGGGGGTACCCTAAATGTTTGCTACTTTTGGTAGCAAACTGCAAATTGTGCGAAAATTCAATAAAAATTAATCAATTTTCATATCGATAGCTACAGAATGACGTCGACAAAAGGATGAAATTTGAAAGTACAGGAAAACCTGTTATATAAATCGGAATTTTCTGTAGAATTAGTCAGTAATATTTTTTCAGATAAAATTCAGAGTCTCTGAATTCTGGGTGAAATTATCTGAACTTTGCCTGAATTATTCTGAAAATTATCTGAAATTCCTCTGAAAGTCTGTAAAATGCTGGAAACTGTAAAAAACATCTGAAGTGTAACTGAAAAAATTTTACAGAAAATTCAGATTCCTGTGAAGGGCCAGATTTATTTTGACGTCCATTTTCGCCACGAAGCCGGCTTTTACCAACAATATTACTATATTTATTTACTATTTATACTGTTAATTTTTTTCACTTTTACTATATCTGAAGAACCATGGAATATTGCTTATCGTCCCACCACTTTTTCAACTAAATTGTGCAAGGGGCGCCAGAGTGAAAAATTGAAAAATTTACTAAGCTTTTGGATATTGCAATGCGGACAGCAAATATATTAAAAATGTTTTTGCAATGATATAAATGCAACAAAAAAATTATATTAGGTAAAGAAATTGCGCCTAATACACATATATTCTTACATGAAGTAATTCCAATAATTGGTAGGGCCAGGGCGGCCGCCCTCCCCCCGGGAAATACCGGTATGAGAGAGCGGTTTATTAACGGAAAAGCCCAAAAACCGTACATATAGCTCTAGCTTTTTGGATTCTGGGAAGAGTTTTTAAACTTTCGAAAGTTAGTTCTTGAAAATTCATGAATGTCTCAGCTCTCGGCCTGGCTCGGCAAAATTGCCGAGCCAAAGGCAATTTGCCGAGCCGAGCCGGCCGACTCGGCAGCCGAGCCGAGCCGAGCCGAGCCAGCGGTCTATCCCTAGTATTTATACATGTACATGTATATATATATATATATATATATATATATATATATATATATATATATATATATATATATATATATATATATATATATATATATATATATTTATCACTATCAGGGATCGACCAGAACCCTAAAACTACCGGAACCGGAACCGGAACCACCTAAAAATACCGGAACCGGAACCGGAACCCCCTTCAAAAAGACCCTATATTTTGCAATATTTTCAAAAAAATTTTTTGTTTATATACTTTTACTCACATTTTTACTACCCTTCTAACAGTCCCCAGGTTTTAAATATAGACAGTTTTTACGCAAAAAATCCCTGCAAAAAATAAGTATGCTTGATGTATACGCGTACAGTACATAATAATGTTGGACGCATGAGCTTTGATGAAAGAGAATAATAAAGAAGACTAAACTAAAGAAGTCTAAACTAGCTACAGTGTCGCAAGAGGTTCGCCAGAATAAATTGTGAAGAAATTTTTGATTTTTAGGCCGATTGGGGTCAATTGGAGGCCTATCGGAAAATTTTTGTGGACGAACAACACAAAATTAAAAGCAAAATCCTTCGTCAGAGAATTAGTGGTTCCGGTTCCGGTACTTTTAAAATACCGGAACCGGAGCCAAAAAGTACCGGAACCGGAACTCCGGTCGATCCCTGATAAACGGCGACTATGGTTATTTGTTGAATTAAAGTGTGGATGCCCCCCCCCCCATTAAAAAATGTCATGTTCAATTTCTCTTACTTAAAATTGTGTGCTTAAAACGGTTAAGTGTTGAATAGAAAAATGTTGCCCCAATTTCGAAAGAGCGGAAGAAATGGAGGCGCCGGGAACACTACACCACAGCCCCCGAGTCTCATAGGCCCTAATTCTCATTTACAACAGGGTCCCCCCTTCGAACATCGTTGCGACCCTGCAACGATACTCGGTCGATACTCATGCTCCCGGGGCGAACCCGATGCCTCAAGGGCGGAGCACATTCACACGTAGGCCTCCAAGCCTACTTCAATCACTTTGACAGAATTTGACTTTCTAGTACAATTTTACACCCAAGTCGTGTGTACTTGTTTGAAAGCTTAAGAGAAACAAATATACTAGTCGTTATTTTTTTTGTGTGTATATAATTGTACAAATAAGCATGGTGCACTGTACATTTAATTATTTCAAGTGTGATTTTTGTAGGTTCAACATAAGTTCAATCTGTCGGTGTCAGATAAGTTTTTTGAAAGCGTGTTCCTTGATGAATTGTTGACAGACCAAGGCTGTGTGCAGGACTCCCCAGAAAGAAAGTGGCTTTTTATCAGCCGCTTGTAAAAAAGGTTTTGTCGCCCTCGGACAGGGAATTAGACTTAGACATGCCGCTTAGAGTGTTGACTTTTGAAAGTTGTTGAAAATTCTCATCCGAAAAGCTTAGCTGCTGTAGAGTGTGGAAGGTTGTATGTTTGAGTGGAAAGAATGTGAAGAAAGTTATTTACGTATATATAACACATTATGACCACACATGTAACGGGGTCAAAATTTTGTGGTTTCTTTTTTCCCTGGCCCTGATCGACCAAAAATACCCTAAACTTTGCTAAATTTTGGAAATTTTTTACAAAAAAGCCAGTTTTTCTAAATTTAGCCCAAATTTTGTGGACCCTCCCCGGCCCTTTGATTTTGGGGTCCCCTACCCCCCCCCTCATACATGTACATATGCATATGACATGTGTTCATGGTACGGTGTCCCGAAATTCGGAGAATCTCTTTTGCAAATCATGACGGACAACGGAAAAGTTGTTCCCCATCCACCCCTTCCCGGCAGAATTTGCCACCTGCCCGCGTATGGCCGTAGCATATATACGGGGCCGTATTTATAGGCAAAGTTAGTGAGAGGGTGATATTCGAACTACGATATTCAGACTAAATAAATAACACTTGTCGAAAGTCATCCTGTTGATAATGTCTACAGCCTATGAGCAAATTTGTTATTTTCTAGCGTCTATTAAACCTTTTCAATTTTCATTAACATGTAGTCGGCTGTCATCAAAACTGCTTCGTAGTCTGCATTGTGGCGTTAACACGTTTTTGCAAGCCGTGTAATTAGCTTTCTCGCTTGCTGGTAGTAAATTTTCTGGCCTTAATTAATGTTTCAAATGTTTCATTGGTGAAACTTTGAGAGGCAAAGCCAATAGTTATACATACATTATTTACGCATATCTGCATAGTATATATACACTATACGTATATAGTTATATATTCAAGTGCCTTTTTGTGCCATTCTGAATAGAAGAAACTTTTCTTGGTTCCATTTACTTTTTAAGGCCAAACTTACTTTCTGTACTGCTCGGGCACCTAAACCTAACCCACATTACTTTTCCCATATATCTTCCAAGTCCGCTTTGAACTTGGACAGCAATTAAATTTATAGTAATGGATGCATGTGCATACAGTATATACGTATTACTTATGTACGTACGTATATACAATAATGTTGCAAATTGCAGCTACACATGTAGTTTTTTCGTTGTTAAGCCTGCGGATTTTGTTCTGACAAAATTTTCATTAAGTGTTTTTTATTTACTACTAATAAAACGTCCATTTATATTGGTATATATATTGGTCTCGACTCGGCTTGGTCGGCTTTCGGTACATATACGTCAATGGCGGTCCCAGGGGGGGGGGGGGGGGGGCGGCCCCCCCCCCCCCCCCCCCGAAATTTTTCCCGACTGAAATTTTACACAAGAGTCCCCCCCTTTGGTTTTTATGGTCCGGCCGGAAAATTTTTCTGATGCGTCACCAATTGACAAAATTTGGCCTAAAAATCAAAAATTTCCCTCAATTTTTTCCTGGGGGTTGGCGCTCCCAGACCCCTGCAACTCTGTGGTTTATATACTATTCTTTGGTATTATATATATATCTTTCATCAAAGTCTATACATGAGTACATTATGCTGCTTTTGCATGTCTACACGAGTACATTATGCTGCATTTAGTTGTGTAAACACTGTCTGATGTGACGTTCCCATCATGTGTTTCATTTTCCTGTCGACAAAATTTTCTAATACGTCTCCAGTTGACCAAATTCAGCCTAAAAATTCAAAAATTTTCCATTTTTTTCTGGGTACACCACTGGTTTTTACTACAAAGAGGCTCAATTTATTGCCCTTGATATGGCTGCGGCTATAACAAGATAGCTTAAAGCTGAAAAACGCTATTATAACCAGTGAAAAAATTTCTTCAGACCTCCGCCCCCCCCCTGAAATCGAAGTCTGGGACCGCCAGTGCCCAGTGATATACGTATATGTATAATTTCTTTGATCTTTGATGAAAGGTCAGAAACAAAACTTGATCTGTCAATGCTTCACACTTGGATTCAGCTTCGCGTTTTTGTAGACTTTTTAATGCTGCAATTCCGTATATATACACAAGGGGTATATATATATATATATATATATATATATATATATATATATATATATATATATATATATATATATATATATATATATATATATATATATATATATATATATATATATATATATATATATATATATATATATATATATATATATATATATATATATATATATATATATATATATATATATATATATATATATATATATATATATGATTGTTAGGAAGGGGGCGACTTGATAGATGCTTTGGACTGACTCGTCATAAGCTTTATATACTATTTCGGGCGCGGGGTGTGGGTGTGAATTCTTTTATTTTCGGAGTTGCCGAGGAGGGGGGGCTTGTTTCCGTGTCGTTCCGTCATTAGGCCGGGTTCACACTGGCACTTGCACAGGACACAGAGCGCCAAGCATAAGGCAGGTTCACACTGCCAAAGATTCACGTGTGAAACCGAGCTCTGCTTGTGCTTTGTGCCTGCAAAGTGCCAGTCTGAACCCCGGGCCTAGATGACGGAAAAAGAGGGGGAAACACGGAGAATCTGGAAAAGGTAAAGAATTCACACCCCACCCGGCCCGAAAATAAAGCTTATGAGACAGTAAGTAGAGAACGTATTTATCGCCCCCTCCTAACAATCATATATATATATATATATATATATATATATATATATATATATATATATATATATATATACGTGTGTGTGTGTGTGTGTGTGTGTGTGTGTGTGTGTGTGTGTGTGTGTGTGTGTGTGTGTGTGTGTGTGTGTGTGTGTGTGTGTGTGTGTGTGTGTGTGTATGTATATATATATATATATATATATGTATATATATATATATCTATGTATATATATCTACCTATGTATACATATAGTTTAAAAAATTGCACTGAAACCTACAAACACAAACTAAACTCCCAATGTAAACATGCAGATCAAGTTTGTTTCTGACCCTTCATGAAGATCAAAGAAATTATACCTGTAGCTATACGTATATCAACGACGGCTAGACCCCCAGATTTCGATTTCCAGGGGGGGCGGAGGTCTGAAAGAAATTTTTTTCACTGGTTATGATGACATTTTCCAGCTTTAAGCTATCTTGTTATTTTCGCAGCAGAATCGAGGGCAATTTGAATTGAGCCTCTTTGTAGTAGGAAGCCGAGTGCATCTACACTGTACCCCAGAAAAAAAAAAATGGAAAATTTTTTGAATTTTTAGTCGCAATTTCGTCAACTGGAGACATTATTAGAAAATTTTGTCGACAGGAAAAATGAAAAAAAAGATGGGAACGTCACATCAGACAGTGTTTACCCAACTATAAATGCAGCGTCGCATGTTCTCAGTGTGGTCCTCCAGAAAGCAGCATAGTGTTTACTCATGTGTATAAACTTTGATGAAAGATATATATACCAAGGAATAGTATATAAACTTACAGGGCCTCTGGGAGCGCCAACCCCAGAATCGGGGGAAAATTTTGATTTTTAGGCCAAATTTGCAGAGTCAATTGGTGACGCATCAGAAAAAATTTTCCGGCCGGACCGTAAAAATCCGAAGGGGGACTCTTGTGTAAAAAATTTCAGTCGGGAATTTCGGGGGGGGGGGCCGCCCCCCCCCCTGGGAACCGCCGTTGACGTATATGCTACCGAAAGCCGACCATGCCGAGTCGAGACCAATATATATACCAATATAAATGAGCGTTTTATTAGTAGTAACATAAAAAAACACTAATGAAAATTTTGTCTAGAACAAAATCCGCAGGCTTAACAACGAAAAACTACATGTGAGCTGCAATTTGCAACATTATTGTATATACGTACGTACATAAGTAATACGTATATACTGTATGCACATGCATCCATTACTATAAATTTAATTGCTGTCCAGTTTGAAGCGGACTTGGAAGATATATGGATGAAAGACGGTGTGGGTTATGTTTAGGTGCCCGAGCAGTACAGAAAGTAAGTTTGGCCTTAAAAAGTAAATGGAACCAAGAAAAGGGTTTTCTTCTATTCAGAATGGCACAAAAGAGGCATTTGAATATATAACTATATACGTATAGAGTCATATATACTATGCAGATATGCGTAAAAAAATGTATGTATAAGGGTTTATTGGCTTTTGCCTTTACAAACTTTCACCAATGAAACATTTGGTAAACATTAATTAAGGCCAGAAAATTTACTACCAGCAAGCGAGAAAGCTAATTACACGCTTGCAAAAAACTCGTTAACGCCACAATGCAGACTACGAAGCAGTTTTGATGACAGCCGACTAACATGTTACTAAAATTTGAAAAGGTTTATAGACGCTAGAAAATAAAGAATTGCTCATAGGCTGTAGACATTATCAACAGGATGACTTTCGACAAGTGTTATTTGTTGAGTCTGAATATCGTAGTCCGAACTATCACCCTCTCACTAACTTTGCCTATAAATACGGCCCCCCATATACTCTACGGCTCTTACGCGGGCAGGTGGCAAATTCTCCCGGGAAGGGGTCGATGGGGAACAACTTTTCCGTTGTCCGTCATGATTTGCAAAGAAGATTCTCCGAATTTCGGGTTCACCGTACCATGAACACATGTCATATGCATATGTACATGTATGATGGGAGGGGATAGGGAGACCCCAAGACAAAGCGCCGGGAGGGTCCAGAAAATTTGGGCTAAATTAATAAAAAACTGGGTTTTTTTGTAAAAAAAATTTCCAAAATTTAGCCGAGGTTTAGGGGTATTTTTGGGTCATTCAGGGCCCCAGGGAAAAAAAATAACCACAAAAATTTTGACCCCCGTTACATGTGTGCGTCATTTTGTGTTATCCTTATACGTCAATAACTTTCTTCACATTCTTTCCAGCTCGAATTTACGGACGTTTCACAGCTCTCGCACTGGGTAGGATTTGGCGGGGAGAATGGGGGAGGATTTTCAAAGGGCAACTTTATGGGCGGCATGTCTAAGTCTAATTCCCTCTCCGAGGGCAACAAAAAACCTTTGTTACAAGCGGCTGATAAGGGCCTACTCTTTCTGGGTCCCCTCGCGCACTTGGTCTCTGGTGGGGGACGCGCTTTAAAAAAAACTTCCTGGCGCTGACAGATAAAACTTATGTTGAACATACAAAAATCACACTTGAAATAATTAAATATGCATGCACTATTTGTACAATTATATACACACAAAAACAAAAATAACGACTCATTATATTTGTTTCTCTCATAAGAATCCTATTTATAAACAAGTATATACACACCGTAATTTCTGTACTAGAAAGTCCGCCCAAGCCCAGCATCCTTTAGTGTGATAATTTTGGAGCGTGTGAATGTGCTCCGCGCCTGAGGCATCGGGTCTCCTCGACCCCGAGGCGCGGTTGCAGGGTCGCCGACGATGTTCGAAGAGGGG
>JASANF010007999.1:0-32353 GCA_030248245.1 Trissonchulus sp. WLG1_4 | reverse complement strand
CACTATAGCCTACTCCCAAACGGGCAGTTTAGTTATGTGAATATTAAATTAGTAGAATTGACGTTGACATATTATGTAAACGTGACAGTAAGAACATGAAACTGTGTCACTGATATTAATGCCATGTCTTGGAATCAAAGTTCCAGGTTACATACAGGTGTGGCCGTTGAAAGTTTTTGTCACGAAAATAGGTATGCACATTACAAACATGAAACATAAAGTATGTACTGTCCAAAAATTTCCTCTTCGTCGACGCACGGGCACGATTGAGACTCATCTTTTGCAACAAGCTCTTCTGCTGAGTGAGGAGTGGTTCTATATGAAGTGAAGAGTGTCTATATTCCACAGGAAATATAAAATGCGGCCATTTCTTGCAAAACGGACTTTTTAAGCTGCAATATGCTCTTTCAATATTTGATAACACTAGGACAGTCATAATCCTTCTCAGCTGTCGTTACTGCTGATAAATTGAAGTGCAAAATTTAAAATATAGGTATACGTGATTTAAAAACAGTTTCAGAAAAAATAAGGCTCGTCCTGGACTTAAACCAGGAACCTCTCGCATGCTAAGCGAGGATACCATTGCACTCGACCAACGAGCCCTGAAGTTGGTGTCCTAAAAGTCAAACATGGATATGTAACTGCTGCCTGCTGGCACATAGTTACATGGTCAAGCTGAATAATTTGTAACTGCAACTATTTACTAATAACCAAATCAAACTTTGTTTCGTTTCAAGCGTTTTAGTTGGAATAATTATTAAAAGTTCTACCTACTACCTCGTCAGTTTAAGAAAAATTTTAATTTCGACTGTGCTACATCCACAACGTTTGCTGATTAGCTCCGTTGTTTATTCTTTTACAACAGCTGCCGGTTCGCTCAGCAGTTAGAGCGAACGCTCTACGAGCGGATGTTTAGTGGTTCGAGTCCACTCCGGCGCGTTCGTATTTTCATATTCGCTAAGTTTTTAGAGAAAGCTGTAGCTTGGCTGTCTAAGATCGAGGTACCTGCCTTTCCTGTGTTATTTAACACAGGAAATTTGACCTACCCGAATTAACGTGGAGAGCTGAGATTCTGAATATAGTATATACGCGGCCCCGGGGCCGCGTAAAAAGTGAAAAACGATGGCTTTTGACGATCGGGATCGATACTATCCATCGATACTATCCATCGATACTATGAAATATATACATACGTACGCATAACATATCAATCACATAGGTATTCAAATACATACCTGTAGTCTGTACAAAGTACGAATCCATAAAACTCATTTGCATATGACAGACGACAATGCACTAACACTGGCAAACTTCAAAACACGCATTTAGCACATTTTCAATCTTAATAGCCTGTGTTGTGACTTGTGATCTCGCAGACATGTTGTTACTTTTGGCCTCAATTTGTTGCTTATTGGTTCCGTTCAGTCTGAGTGACGGTAAGGTTTTTGAAAACAAGATATTTGAAATTTAAGCACAATAATTAAAATTTAAATTTTTGGAAGTAAAATTTAAGTTTCAGTATGTTAGTGTTAATATTGAACGTTGTCTGTTTCCGAAACGAGTAACGGTGAAGACTATATATGTAGTTAGTTTATACAAATATACATTTTTTTGGTATTGTATGATAGCTTTAATAATAGATTAGTTTCTTTGCTTGGAATTTGCATGAGACACGTACTAAGCAAATTTTAAGCAGGAATTACCTCACCACATATCATCATTGGGACAGTTTATTGTTGAAAGTGCGCAATTCAGTTGGGGTGATTTCAATTTTATACTTTCATCCCAATGTCCAATTATCCGTGGAAATTCCAAAAAAATTGTGCCCCTGATCATTATGGAGGATTATATGATTGCCTAACGCTTTTATAATATTTCCAGTTGAGCAAACAGTAAGTATGAATCGACCCTTAACTGCAGGAGTCTAACTTTATTTCTTAGAGTCGCCTGACGTTGGCTTTCGTTATATCTGCCAGCAGGATAAAATCTGCACCCGATGCCTCACATTTGACGACGACAAGCCCTCGACCAACCCTCTTCTAAAGTGCCCCAAAGATGCTTATGTGTTCACCAGTGAAGCTGTGTGTTTTGGATTTTGTGGTGGGTATTCTCAGGTTTAGGGCTTCTGGCACGTCCGTAACTCCGTATATATTGTATATATAAACCAGGGGTGGATAAGTAATAGTTACTTACAGTACCGATCAAAATTCCTTGCTACAGGCTCGGAGTCAAAGCGGAGTCGGAGTCAAAGTATATTAGTTATGTCTTCTTTGAAATTTTCTTCAGAGAAAAGTTTAAATGCCGTGTTTCGATGGTAACTGCAGCCGAGAATATCCTTCGACAGTATTGAGTTTGATCGTGCATTAAAAGACTGAATTCAAGTCCCACGTTCAGCAGTCATGTTACAATTGTTGAAATAGTCCAGTTTATAGGTTTGCTTTTACCTAGGTAATTAAAAAATTTCAAAGTAAAAGTATTGTCTTGACTACTCTGTAGGACTATTTAATGGATTACGACGTCAAAGAAAAATGTAAATCCCTGCAAGCTTTCCTAATTTTTATAAGTAAATTGTTATATTTTTGACAAATGTGATAAAGCATTTCGGGGTTATGAGGCCGAACCTAACCTAACCTAACCTGAGGCTAAACAATACCTATCGAATACCTCAGTTCAGTTACCTTTTGCTGACATCCTATCTTAGTTTGAGATAGTAATTGAGCGGGTAAATATTCCATAAAGACCAAAAATTGCTGAACCCTCCCTGAGACAAAGTAGGTGGCGTGATTTTTCCACTTGTAAGTCACTCTTGATGTCTGAAATTTGTTCTTTTCGTATTGAATGTCGCGTATGGCTCGTTTCAAGGTCCAGCAATTTTTGGTCGGACTTTAACAAAATGGTTTTTGTGGACACATGATTTTTCATGTCCTTTTTTTAGTGGACGAGGGATCGCAATACTACTGTGACCAAGACAGCCGTAGCTGCAATACGTGCGATCTCAAAAAAGGAACGTGTCCGCCCGAATCCATTTTGATTAGGGATGAAAAGAACTGCACCCAGCTATGCTGTAAGTTTACTCGACTATAGTACAAACAGTTTTAAGATGGCTATTACATTGGGGGTTATTATGTTATGTTATGAGTTAAGATACTGTTTTTTAAAATTCCTAGTTATTTTTTATTGGGTTGTCGACCCCCAGCGAAGCAGGGGTGCAACTGCAACCCATTGTATTCATATTCCTGTTTTTGGGTTGCCGACCAGTTGCGAAGCAAAGGCAACCCTTTTGTATCTGAAATGTCTGTTATTATTGGGTTGCCGACCAGTTGCGAAGCAAAGGCAACCCTTTTGTATCTGAAATGTCTGTTATTATTAATCCTTTGGCTTCTTATGTTGCCACTTTTTTGTGTGAAATGCTTTATGGATATGAACCAAACTTTGGTGGAAGGGTCCCCCCCTTGATTGATTGTGCCCCCCACCTTGGTGACCCCGTGACCCCTCGGGGGGGCGGGTCACGTGACCCTCAAAATGAGGGGATCCTCAGGGGTCAAATTTTTGAAATTGAGATTTTGATGTTTCTGGGGGTAGTTTGAGCTCCTGAACACGAATCCGAGGTCCATTTTTGCGTAGGACCTTCCTGGACCCCCCTATGACCTCCTCAGGGTACCCACCCTAGGGGGTCCAGGGGTTCCTCAGGGGTCAAATTTTCGAAATTGAGATTTTGATGTTTCTGGGGGTAGTTTGAGCTCCTGAACACGAATCCGAGGTCCATTTTTGCGTAGGACCTTCCTGGACCCCCCTATGACCTCCTCAGGGTACCCACCCTAGGGGGTCCAGGGGGTCCTCAGGGGTCAAATTTTCGAAATTGAGATTTTGATGTTTCTGGGGGTAGTTTGAGCTGCTGAACACGAATCCGAGGTCCATTTTTGCGTAGGACCTTCCTGGACCCCCCTATGACCTCCTCAAGGTACGCCCCCCCCTAAGGGGCCAAAGGCGTCAAATTTTCGAAATTGAGATTTTGATGTTTCTAGGTCGTCTTTTGACGAACAGAAGGTCGTCTACCCAGAATAGAGGGTCCTTTGCTTAGAATAGAGGGTCCTCTGCCCAGAATAGAGGGTCCTCTTCCTAGAATAGAGGGTCCTTTACCCACTGTCGGCAACCCGTTGTAGCCACTCGACTAGTTTTTGTTGTTTTTTTCCTGTTAGCAAAAGTTTGTTACTCGTTTTTCTCTGGAGTTACTTGGGGGATTGGTCCCAAACTTTGGTGGGGGGACCCCCCGTGTGAGTAGTTGTGTCCCCCACCTTGGTGACCCCCTGACCCTACGGGGGGCGGGGTCACGTGACCCCCAAAAACGATGAAACACAAGGGGCGACCCTAGTGAACCTGAAAAATTTTTTGTCAGGGATTTGGACAAAAACTTGTCTCTGGGGGTGGTTTGAGCCCCTGAACACAAATCTGGGGTTATTTTTTACCCAGGACCCCTCTGGCTCCCCCTATGACGCCCACCAGGGCACCCCCTGTAGGGGGCCCTCAGGGGTAAACTTTTCGAAATTGACATTTTGGTGTTTTTAGGGGTAATTTGAGCCCCTGAACACGAATCCAAAGTTTATTTTTGCCTAGGATCCCTCTGGACCGCCCTACGGCCCCCTGAGGGTACCCACCCCCCTAGGGGTCCTCAGGGGTCAAATTTTCGAAATTGAGATTTTGGTGTTTTTAGGGGTAATTTGAGCCCCTGAGCACAAATCCAAGGTTCGTTTTTGCCTAGGACCCTCCTGGACCCCCTAGGACCCAGTCAGGGTACTACCCTCCTAAGGGTTCGAATTTTCCAAATTGAAATTTTGGGGTTTATGTGGGTAATTTGGGTCCCTGAACATAAATATCAGGTTTTTTTGCCGAAAATATACAATCTTTTGCCTATAATGGAGGGTCCTCTGCCTAGACTAGAAGGTTTTCCGCCTAGAATAGAGGGTCTTCCGCCTAGACTAGAGGGTCCTTTACCGAGAATGGATGATCTTCTGCCTAGAACACTAGGTTCTCTGCCTTCAGAAGGTTTTCTGCTTAAAATAGAAGGTCCTCTACCTAGACTAGAGGGTCCTTTACCGAGAATGGATGATCTTCTGCCTAGAACACTAGGTTCTCTGACTTCAGAAGGTTTTCTGCTTAAAATAAAGGGTCCTCTACCTAGAATAGAGGGTTGTCTGTCTATAATAGTGTCCTCTGCCTAGAATAGAGGGTCCCTTACCGGTCGGCAACCCGTTGTGGCCTACTGGCGATTTTTTTCTAGTTATAGTTATGTTTTTGGTAGGATTTTGATATTCTAGATTAACAAAAAGTACCTCTATTCCAGATTAAAAAGCAGCAAGTGTCTTATTTCACAACTAAGGCAGCTATCGTCTATGAAATCTACGCTTTAGTTGATTTTTTTTTTCTTTCGCCCAGAAAGCGGTCGAACACAGCTATGTTCAGATTCGCTTCTTTCTTGTGTTGAAGAATAGTAAGGCTACGAACCATTCTCCAAAACAAGAGTATATCCTATTGGTAGCTATTATGTTATGGTGTATGAATGTTTAGTCTAAATTAGGGCAAGTTGTGAGACCTTGACCTCCGATCCGAGGGTACAGACGCAAGAGTCTCACGTAGATATTTGAGTCTAATTTGATCTAGTATGTGTGGCGGGTGCTGTAGTCGTAGTTGTAGTTGTTGTTGTAGTTGGCTCTGTAATTGTTGTAATTGTAATTGGATTTGGAAAAATTTTGGCGCTCCGGCCGGCCGGCTGAACTTCTCCGCCGGCCGGCGGCTTACGCGGCCGGTCACCAACACTACCTGTGAGTCCAGACCCATGAATTTCTTGAAAGGTCAAGCAAGTTACATAACACCAAGAGTACATACATACTAAGACTCTTATTATGTACTTTGGATAATACGGTAAATCTTTTTTTTCTAGCACATCCGGAGCGATATTTTTGCAATCGGTTTGGCAATGGTTTCTGTGAATCATGCAACGTGCTGGCGAAAACATGTCTGCCGTTTACAGATCTGTATACTGGGCTTGACGACTGCATGACCAACAGTATCTGTAAACGCACTCCCAGACATAAACGAGGTTGGTGAAGCCTGTCCGAATGGTTGAGAAAAACTGATGTCAGTAGATTTCACTGCAACCGGGGTTGGTGCATCAAATTGTCACAATTATAAGTGCAAAATAAGGTGATTCTTGATTCGTAATACATAAAATTTTTTTGTGAAAAATCGACAGAAATGTTTCGTCCAATTTTTTTACCTATAATACAAAATGGACTTCAACCCAACTGTCTTGGTGCAAAATTTTGGGTCAATTGGCCACAAAGTTTTGTTGGTACTGCTTAGAAACAAAACGACAGGGACAAGCATAAGGACAAGTTTGAACCGGACTTTAGTCTTTTAGTCTTACAAAAATTGAATTTAATTTAGCTGCTGCTGTCGTTTTGTAGCATATATTTTCTTAAATGCGCAAATTTCATAAGATTAGCGCATTAAATTCTAAAAAACTTTAAAACCCAAACTATGTAGGAAATAATGTTCGTTTCCCTTGTTTGCAGAATTAGAAGAAACAAACGACGAAAACAGAAAAACAATCACGTACGACCGCGAAAATTATCAGGTCGACTTGACAATGGAGCATTTTTCTGAGGATGTGACTCTCATATTCGGACAAATTCGCGGAGTGGAGAATACGCTATCCAAATACGTACGTCGCTTTTCCAGTTGTAAATCAGGGTTTAACGTGCTAGCGCCAATCTGTAGGAAAGGCTAAATTTCGTCTAACTTAAATTAGTTTTTTAACTTAAATTGTCTACAATCGTCGAAACCAACCCAAACAAAAAAATGGATGAAACGAAAAGATTTAATACCCCCGGGGCTAGGAACCTTTAGTGTAGTTTAGTTATCATTACAATAGCTCCGCTGAGAGTTTTTCCTTAAACTAGCTAAAAACCGTGACTATCAGAAAGGTCCTTGTCCCCATTTTACTTTCTAATTTCTATATTAATATGTACCTAATAGTGATCGACCGGGGTCCCAAATCCGGAGGGTAAAATCCTGATCCCGAACTTAAATCCCGTTAGATCAGTAGTATATATACCTAAGCACATAAATCGCGGTTCAAATATCAGGCGTTTCTAAAATGGTGACGTTATTTTTACAGGTTTATAAGATCGGCCGACCGGGCAATATCGATGACTGTTCGATCAGTGGCGAGCCAATTAGCGGTCAGGCTGTGCAGCCATTGGTCGACGGATTTGATATGTTGGATTTCAAAACTACCACGCAGTCTAAACTGGACTTCACGCTGCCCTACCGATTTGTGCTCCGCGACGAAGGAGACTTTGACGAAAGCGATTTTCCAACTTCTCAAAATGTGGAACGAAATATCCTGTGCTTCGATTTCTGATATTTTAAAGCTCACTAGTTTTTGTCCGCTGTGTCAAACCCTAACTAGCTTAAATTTGTAGACCAGATGTCACTAAAAATTGATTTTGATGATCATTGCTTTTATAGAAATAATTTTTTTGAGTCGCAGTTGTTTTGACCAACACGGACAAAGACTAACAAAGGTCTAACAAATAACAATGTCGTTAATGCAATCCATTTTTTCTTATACTCTAGATTTCTTTCTTATACTCTATATTTTTATAAATTAAAATTATTATATTATGTAACTGATGGAAATGGCTTTTTGGTGGCACCAGCGTTGAATATCCTATCAGGGTCTGTAAAACCTGGCTAGCTTATGCTAGTCAACTGATCTTCGAATTGATTTTTCAGGAATCGCAGATCTTTGCATTTAGTGGCCCAATTTTAGTCCCACTGCCACACAACGAAACTAATGCTTAATTAAACAATGTAAAGTGCCAGGTTTGTTCATCAGATACGGCGGATAATGTAGTTCATTTCTAGCAATCAACTATGGTAGGCGGACGTTTGCTGTGTTAAAATGGCCGAGAACTCTAAACGACTTGAGTTATGCGGAACACGAACTTGCTGTTAAGTGATAACGTTCGACGTACATAGGTGTATGTACATACAGTTTACTTTTAGACTCGATTACTGGGGCTTTATTGCGGAAATGTAACTGCGGACCAGTGGTAACTATACTTACAAATGTAGTTGAAAGCTGAATGAGTAACTTCCAATAAATCAAATTGCTATAATTCTTTGTTTCTTGCTGATACGAACTTTTTTGCTTAAGGGGGTAATTGCGTTTTTAGGTGTTTTTTTAAACTACCATACCTGCACTTAACCTCAACAAAAACTAGAGCGGTCTTTTTTACATTTTTTACACCTTCTAGCTTTAAAAAAAACTATATTTAAAAGCAGATTATCTTTTGCAATTTTACTGCTGCTATCATTTGAATACACCCCATCAGCGGTTTTTTTTACTAATTTTTGCGCCACAGTTATGAAACTCAAGATCAGCCAACAACTACTAAACTTTTTGCAGTTATGCACTGACATAATATCCCCACCCGTTTTTTTGATATAGTTGATAAGTCGTTTCTACGTTGAGAAAATGACATTTTCGTGCAAAAATCACGTAATTTGACTTTTCTCTAAAATTTTCAAAAGCCCACTACACCGACTCTACAAACTATTTTTATAAAAAGAAAAAAACGGGTGGGGATATTTTCCTAAAGATAATGTGGTTAAAGTTTCGAAGCCGTAGTCTGTTTTTAGCTTGAGTTCTGTGGGCGCAAAAATTACACTGAAATGTCAAAAACCACGAAAACGACATCACCCCCTTAAGTGCAATCAAGATGAACACCAGGTAACCGTTTTTGCAAAGTTTTATGAGTCTCGGAACATTTTAGCAAAATTTATGACTGCATCAAAAGTGGAATTTTGAAAAATTTGACTAATTTTTGAAATGATGTAGCCAAGAGTACATAATAGTGTCCCACTTTTTATAGAAGAGTTCTATAAAGACACAATAAATCATTTGATTTCTTTTCTTCTATAAAGAGTGAGACACTATTATGTACTCTTGATGTAGCTCAATGGTGCCTCAAGTCTCAACCAAATTTAACAATCTATAACTTAATTCAAAGACAATAATCTTATCGAGGTGCCATGTTTGTCGAATTTTCGTTACCGGCGACAAATTTTTAGTTATTTCAATTTCTATCAAAAGTGACGTTTTAGAATGCCTATCATATTGAGCCAAATGATAATAATGACAATTCAAGAAGTTCGGCGCCTCCATCTGCTCAACAGTCTGCAAAGTTTCATGCGGATCGGTTTTCGCAGCTGACACTAATCTTAAAAAAATTTACGCTATAGCCCAAATTCAGAAACCTGCAGTTTGCCTACAGATACGTATTTTCCAAAAATTAGAGCTAATTTTTATTATTCCGCCTAGAGGCGGAATATTTGGAATGATATTTTAGCACCAGGAGTACATACTCCGTGCTATGAGCCACTACAGGGCCTATGCTTATCATAGGCCTAATATAGGGCAGTCTTTTTTTTCTGCCAATGGGGGCCAAAAATCACGAAACGAATCTGAAACAAAAAACTAAAAGTTATATTATAATCTACATCTGGTATCTTAAACTTAGTGTGAAATTTAAAATCTGAAGTACGTACAATGTTTCTCTCGCGGTCAATTTTGAACTTTTTCTCGTAGGCCCCCCCTGGATGTCTGTAATTTGAAATACAGCTTGGAGAAAGGCCAGCCAATCCGATAGTAATGCAAATTACTCAGAAATTCTAAGCCAATTAGCAGCCGTACTGTCTACGTACATGACACGGCAGACCAATCAGTTTGCAGTGGGTGGAGTTTTTGTTGCATAATATGCAAATTAGTCTGACAGTCTGCATAAACTAGTCAGCTCGTTGCCGTGACTGGCGGCAGACGACATCAGCTCAGTTCGCAGCTGATTTAACAGCTCTAATGAACGAGCTATGTTTGCACCGAACGTTTTGGCCAGTCCGGCACGTACATAGGACGTGAACAGCTAATGATTACTGAGCGCAGCTAAAGATTACCAAAAAATAGCATACTTTTCATAGCGTTTCATAGGTGTCTTTGTTGCTTTTATAAATATGTAGCTGCTTTAACTTTTAATATGATAGTTAACGGGAAATTTGCGACCATGAACGCAGCACACTGGTTAGTCAACACGACCCTGGTTACAATGCAAACCGACGGTAGCGACAAACCAAGACCACCGACGAACTGAGTGACCGACAAAGGGCAAATTTTAAACTCTGGCAACAATGATCAAATCAAACCCTCTGCAGCGACACTATTTCTGTAGCCATCAAACAGTAAACTAAAATAAGTGCCGTTCTGTACGTATGTATTTAGCTCGAAGTGGGACGTTGCCTCGGCTTAGAAGCTGGGGCAAAACCCATATCCATTTGGGTAAAAGTAGAGTAAGGTAAGGCAAAGGGTCTAGCTTAAACTGAAGGTAAAATTTGACCACGGACGGACTGACTTTTTCTAAAGTTTTAGGTATCATATGGTCGTTACTCCAAAACTGTAACCTTATTCTAGCCAACACTTTCAGTAACAAAACAATCTACACATGAGATAACCTTAATGTTTCCAGCAAACAGAGTTAGTAGCTTTTGCCCAAAAAGTGACACAAACACTCACTATGTAACCAGTAATATTTTGTAACGCTTTGGCAAAAAGTGACTGTCTGATGTGGACACTGGACAGATCACTGAATTCGCTATTGGTAAAAAATGACCTGATGTGGCCAACAAACCGATGAAGCTTAGGCCAATTTCCTGGGTGTGTCACATCCTGATACCCAACACAAATGTGTAGGTATGTATAATTCGAGTGTAGCTTAGTTTAATTGTTTTTGGATTATTGATAAATGCTTTTTGTGCCACCACGGCGGAATTTGTCCCTTTTAGGGACCTACTTGTTTTATACTAAAATCCGTCGATAAAAGTTTCAGCAGCCAAAAAGTAGCTAACAAAAAATTAGTTTGAAAAATAATGTATTTTTGTCAATGTTGGTCAACATATTTTGGAAATTTTTTAGAAAGGTTTGCCTACACAAACGACCTTTTGAAAAGTTGCAACTAGCAATTAGCTACATAACTGTTTCAAAGAGTACCAAAAGCCATATAGAATTTTTGGGTATATTGATTTCAAGATTTTTCCCATGGAAAAATAGGTTTTCAATTTGAACAAAACTTGACATTATAAACATCAAATGAAAGCTAATTTAATTTGGAACAACTTTTCTTCTTGAGTTAACGAAAACTTATGTGAAAAATTTTAAAGCTCAAAGTCGGTTATTCAGAGCGCCACCTTCAGTCATTATGTGGGCGTTACTCTCCCTCAATAAACTCGGTGCATTGCAAAAAAAATCATATTATCACTTACCCGTGTCAACTCGTTCAAAGTTCAAATTGACGGACATGTTCGTGGTACCACACGAAGCTGACAGTATGCAGCTTGTCACTCACACAACTTATATACATATATATGCAGTAATAATTGGGGCTTGGTGGCACTCGGCAACTTTTCGTGATTTGCTACGTTTTGCAGTTGCCACAAAATACAGTTCTTGTTATATTTAGTAATAGCATTTCTTCAACCTAGTCTCATTGAGATCGTGACAAAGACGAGTCTGCTGCTACATACATGTGTCGAATACCTTGTCTGTAGATCGTGACAAAGACGAGTCTGCTGCTACATACATGTGTCGAATACCTTGTCTGTAGATCGTGACAAAGACGAGTCTGCTGCTACATACATGTGCCGAATACCTTGTCTGTGTCGCTGTTTACGCTTTTGTTCTTGTGTAGTTCTTGCTACATACGTAAAACTTTCATCTCCGTTTCAACATTTACATCTCTGAAAAAAGTTGGCTATGGCACATCGCCATCTCTATTATTATTAACTACACAGTACATAACCTAATTTCTTCTAACACAATTCTTGCAGTTCGCTTGCAAGTTCTTCGTTCGTATCTGACTGCAGTCCACGCACACACTTGAAAACACGCACACATTTACATACACACACACAAGCATGCGCATGAACACATGCATCAGCAGGAAAGCTGATATGATAGCAGTGCAGTTCAATGCACTGGACTGAAATTAGTATGCACGGCCGCTAAGGCGGCCGCGCAAAAACTATTTCATTCTTGCGGTCAAGAATGAAATAGATTTAAAATATACTTTGTGAAAGGCCACGGACATGATTCAGTACTTAACGGTTAACTTTGCATACCTAACCCTTTTGTCGCAACGCTCTAAAAAGTTTGAATCAAAAACAAACGACACACTGATACGCAAAGCAGTTTATTCAAAAAATTTCATACCAACAGTACTTGCGAAATCGATAAAAACACACGGTAAATTAAGAATGCATTTTCCTAAAAACAAAATTGTTACAAGAAATTTTGACAAATTAACAATTAACAGAAGAGACACATGGCTGGATTTACAGAGCGCGTTAACCCAGTCTAAAAGCGCTGAAATAAAACTCTATGTCATTCGAAAAGAACGTTTTACACCGAGTCAAATATCTTTTGTAATACCACCATGAGCCAATGTACGCAAGACTACAATGGCGTAATAATTTACCTACTTGAATTGAAATAGCCCACAATAAACAATAGGGCATATAACTAAATGACTAAAGTTTGACCAAAAATGCTGGACCCTGAGACAAAAAGAGACGCGATTTTTTTATGAATAGAACGTTTGCGAGCATCAAGAGGGCAGCGAGTAGTCACAGAAATCACAGCACCTGTTTTATCTCAGGGTTCAGCAATTTTTGGTCAGACTTTAGTTAAAACTTTCGAAGTGAAAGTACTTTTAAAGGCTAATTTAGCACGTCGCTACATTGCATGCGACATAATCTTTAGAAACAGAATTCTTCACTTACATTCTCATATTCCGTACAGTGACAGTGTGCATTATTATGCTGTTTTTAAGCAGATAAAAAAGAAATTGTTTCTTACTATAAAAAAGCAATAATTGCATCGTGGTCGTGGAGGTCTCCAAAAAACTGTATATACTAAACTATTGAAAAAACAAGAAAGAGTCCACATTTATCGTTTAACACATTTTTGTAAATTCATGCCTAAATATGATTGCATCCAGAAAAAACAATCATCTGCTTAGTTGGCACCAGTGATTTAAAAAATAAAAATTAACCAAATAATTTTAAAATGTTGCATCATCAAACGCAAAACACAGCGCGTTATGGCCGCCATACGCTATGCAAAACCATCAAAACATTTCAACAATATGTACAACATTTAGCACAAGCAATAACAGTAGCAAAAAAGCTGTACAGAACCGTGGTTAAGCAATGATAGCAAAATGACACAGGTAGTGAGACACTGGAATTACAGCAGACAAAAGAACACAACACATCAAAAATACACAATAGTATTGTCAAAAAAAATTAACGACAGCATGTTACAAAAAAAGACTACAATATCAAACAACCAAGTAATGTAACATAATAATTTTTAAATGAAATCATAATACGGCGAATAGAAACAATTTGTCAGTAGATGAAGAGCTTTCAACCGCATACATATATACTATTTAATCAAAGCATGAATTAATTAAATAATTGAAAACAAGAAACAGCATAAACAATTTTTGTCTCAGAAGCATAGATGCACATAGGGGGGGTAGGGGGGGGATCCACCCCCCCCCCCCCTGAGGGGGGTCGTCACCCCCCCCTCAGACATCCGGCACCCCCCCTCAACCCCCCACCCCCCCTCTGATGGCCAAGAAAGTACCCCAAAAATGCGTAAAAAATTAATTGCAAAAAAATTTCGCCTGCGCCCAAAAAGTACCCCAAAAATGAGTTGAAAATCGAAAAATTCAGAAAAATTTTCGGCTGTAGCCGAAAAATGGCCAAAACTAGGGACCACCCCCTTTTCCGCCAGGGGTAGGGCACCCCCCCTAGCCGATTCCCCCCGTGCATCTCTGCTCAGAAGTTCAACTGATCTCAAATAAGTTTTATAGAGGTCTAGAAACATTTAAATGTGCGAATATATATAATAATGAGAAAGGCAAGCCTGGGACTTAGTTGACAATCAGATCAACAAAAGATGACAAAGACAATAAAAAATATAAACGCAAACAAAAAGAGAAAGGTTTTGAAGCTAAGTACAATTTCACAATCATTAGTGCTTCGCAGCCAGACTGTTTGTTTCGTTGGAAGTTCAGGGGCGGCATTAATTTTAAACACAATCACGAAGATGTTTTGAAAAATACTAAATTTTGACAAAAACTGAATCGTTTTTCCATCGCCGACGCGCTATTTCATTCCTTTTTATCTTTCTCTGATTTGCAGGATTGCTTGGAAACAACAAAAGTCAATCTCAATCTGCGAATGTCGAGTAGATCAGTCGACCTTCCGACCTCGAATAAGAATACGTGTCAACCCCCTTAAACTGCAATGATACTACTAAAGCAGAAGAAAAGTTAGAGTTTTAACACAAGCCCGAAACTGGTAAAATAGTAAAAAATTTCCACAAAACTAGAAGGTAATTCACACTAAACAACTTCAGCAAATAAACTAACTGTATTACTGTACAGAATAACGTACAAACAGAATTATAAGATAATATACAATGCATAAAACTAAACTCCAATATTTGCATAATATTGCAACCCGTTATACGACAATATGCAGCAATGACACGAAATGACGAATACGAATTATAGAAACAACAGCGCGAAATGCATAACTAACAGTAAGATAAAAACTAATAAAATAATAAACACAACAATGAATCCCTTTTGAATCACACAAAAAATAAAATCTTTAACCAGTATAAAAGTTTGAACAAATTTACATCTACTTCTTGAATATAAAATGTTAATTAAATTACGCCGATAAAGTTGTAAGCTGAACAAAAAATTTACAAAATTCCTTCAAAGATACAAAATACAAGCCACTAACGAAAACTCACATCAGACTACAATATAGCTGATAATAACAATGAATGAAAAGAATTATATTATTAGAATAGACCAGTAGCGTAATATACGACCAGGAATACAAAAACTGTCCCGCAAATTCAAAAATCACCAAGATCTTGCAAGCACAAAATGCACAACAGGTAGCAGCTAACAATACTACAACAACAAAGATTACAATATTGAGAAAAAACTAAAAGCAAAGTAGTTATTTTTTAATCAAATCTAACAGTTGAAAAATCTTTAAAAATAACTGCTTGGAAGCAGGGATGAAGACATGATAGGTTTTGGGAGGGAGGGGAGACGCACTAGTTCGCCTACTTGATACGCCACTGCTTCATATTTCCAAAGTTCTTAGAAGTAAAATTCAAAGGTAAAAAAGTCAAAAATTGTTTTCTTGCGGCTACAAAAACCTATACGACAGTAGTAAACACCAGCACCAGAAACAGAGCACACTAGATAGCAAGTCGTTAGCAGATATCACACCAAGGCAAAGTCATGGCGGGTCCTAAAACGGTCCTAAAGTATATACTATCATTTTAGTTTTTCAATAAACTTTTTAATCAACGGAGCGTTGATGTTATATTAATCAACTTTAACTACATTTCGTTTAAATTTTTTGCTAAAAATTGGGTCGTAATTACGTTGACCACAATACAAAGCCTATTAATTAAAATTGTATAAAACTTGTTAGATTGCTAAACACCGTAGATTGAATAGTTTAATAAAGCATAATATAACTAACATTGGCAATGCCAAGTTATAAAATCTCAAAAGATAAAACGGTAACGTGCCAAAACAAAACCTTAGCTATGAAAGTAATTAAATAAAAGCAAAAACATTAGTTTTCACCAGAGAAAGGAAAATTGATCATAATGACCAATGAAATTCCAATTTCTGCGGTGAAAACTAATTCAGTGACTTCAAACGACTCATTATACTGTATTTATAAAAATAGAAAATACTGAACAAGACTAGGTGTGCTGAAAACTAAATTATTTGAAAATTGTTAAAGGCTTCAACCTCATTACTTAAATGAATAAATAAAAGCGTACAATATTTTTTATTTGAGCGTAAGACGTATCAAATATCAAAAATATTTTTCATATTTTCTCCTAAATTACAATTACAATTACATTTCAATTATAGCTAAAACCCGAAGTGAACGTAAAAACAAGAGTAGATATGACTAGACCAGCAATGGAATTCTTAAAATAATAAGCAACAAAATGCAAACACACAATAATAACAAAGAGCTGCAAAGAAACACACAGAAAAGGCAAATACACAATAAAAAATGGCTAAAAATAGAAGAAGGCAATAAGGTGTAATAACATTGTCACATTGCAAAAAAACTACTAAATACGTCAAACAGAAAAGGCCTTCGGGTGAACGAGAACCGTCATGTCACCATTACAAACCAAAAACAAAAAACTTCCCATAAATTCATTGCTAAAACGTAATCAGTTAAAAAACTAAAAACCTTAATCAAATATGATTATAGTAACAAACAATGCAATATCGCCTATATCTAAAATTTTTAAACAGAAATCCCACTGAAAATGAAATTGTCCAGTAAAAATGTTTTTTTTAAAAATACCTATCGATTTCAAAAAACTCGCACCAAAACCATATTCATTGTTCAGTGAGACAAAATTTGCCCACCTGAGAAGCCAAATGCGCAGCTTGCATTTCAATTTCGCCCATTGGATCTGTTTGCATAGAAACGGAGCAGGCGGAAGACTTCAGGAAACTGCAATCAGTTTGGCAGGCAACGGACTCACAGCTGATTGGCGAAGCCCCGAAATCCGACTTTCGCGGCCCGGCGCTCAAATCTACTTGCAAGCCTGTGTCCACGGTGGTCGTTGTGACCAAGGGTGAAACGGTGGAGGGTAATCTGGGGGGCGAGGCCGAGCCGGGGGGCGTTACCGGGCCCCCCAAAAACGGTGGCATACCCCCCGGTGGTGTGGGCACGAATCCGGGGGGAAATGGGAACCGTTGCATCATGGTGGGCGGCAGGGGGGGCGGCGTCAGACCGGCAGCAGCGGCCGCAAATATGTCCAGCTGACGCCAAGGGGGTGCCAGAGGGGGTGGGATGGGACAGGGGGTCGGGGGAGCCCCACATGAGGGGGTAGGAGGGGGTGCCTGGCAATGGGAACCATAGTGGGACCCCATACCGTTGTTGTTGTGCCCATTGACATTACCATTCATAGAGTTGTGGTGGTTGTTGTTTGGCAGAGAGAAACCTGAAAATATAGACCGATTAACACTAATTTTGCCTGTCATCAAAAGTATTTGCACACATGCAACCTGGAAAGTAAGAGTTCGCGTATAAAGCTTCATTGACACTAAATTCGATGAAGAGATCACAAAAACCACACCACAAAGACATCGCCAAAAACATCATTTTGAAAAAAATTTGCCTCATCGAGATTCGAGAGTAGAGTGAGTAACTACTAAAATAACACCATCTTTTCAGTGTTCGACATTTTTTGGTCAGACTTTAATTACCTATTTAGTCTAAATTTTTTAAGAATGTAAATCTTTGTTTTTCTGTGTTTTTTACAGTTCAATAGTTCAATAAGAGCAGAAAAGTTCAATAAGCGACATTTCAATCTATAAATGAAAACACTCTTACCCCCGCGAAAGCATTCCCACGGCGAAATGGGTGTCAGTGGTGGACCGCCATTCATAGCAGCAGAGGATCCTCCCCCATTGTAAGCACTGCCGAAACTTTTAGCCGACCCCGGTGCCGGGGAGGTGATATATTCGTTGGCCAACGGCTGTGGTGGGAGAATGGGCGCCGGTGGGAGTTCTAGGATTTGGGCATCCTGAGATATCCCCTCCTGGCACAACAGCCCATACTGAAAATCCACTAGTTGTCGTCGTACGGAGACAAACACACGACTGGGAAACAGGGCCAGAATCCAGGGGTGCTCCTCGACGAAATGGAGAAAGCGGTTTTTGCCATCGCCAATTAGGTCGCGGGCTTCAAGGGGCACGTCCGGACAGCTGATGTAGAAATCAAAGAGCTCCTAAAATAGATGCTTTCTAGTACAACTATATAAATAAAGGAGCACTGTTTAGTAGGTGCTAACTCAATTACTACTACTTACTTACTTACTTACTTACTAATGTTATGTATATAACACAACAGAAATGTAACAACAAGGCTTCTATAAAAGTATAACAGTTGTGGGTCGTTGTACGACATGGTTACGACGGCACCCCTAAATAGAGGTCAACGTCAAAGTGTTGTTTTAAACCTACAATTATACTACAATTTGATAGATGTGTCTCAATACTAGATTAGTCATAGAGCATTAAAAGCTGTTGAGCCACACCAACCCAATGAAGCATAACACATTAACACTACTCTAATCTGCTTAATCCAGCCCGCTAATCTAATCCCCTTAGTCAAATTAATCTACCTGCAGTGGCATGGCACCGCCACGAGCCAGCAGGTGGTTGGCCAGCACCAGTACAGTGGTATGAATAGGCGGCGGCATCAGGAACACATTTTCTTCCGCGCCCTCGATTCTCAGGGCAAACGCATGACTCCGGCGTTCTAGGTATTGCCGTCGTTTGATGCTGCTCTTGCCAATGTAATGGTAGAGGTCGCCATTGCCACTGTTGGAGATGTAGGTGTGGAGACTGGATAGGGATAGCTTGGCTGTGCAACGACGCTGGAACAGGGCCACAATGAACGGCAGCGCCTGCGCCTCCAGCTCCAATTTGTAGTTTTCGTTCTGAAATTAAAATAAGAGAAACAATAAGGATAAACTATAAAAAATTTTAAGGGGTGGGGCGATGTTTCATAATATGGTAAAACACTTTTAGCGTAATAGCATAGCATTATAGACTGTGATTCATATACTGGCCTTACTGTAGTTATTAAGGCCAAGTAAAGTATTAAGCACAACAACCAAAAGGCCCAATACATAATACTGTCCTTAACTGCAAGACTTTATCACTATGGTTCATATAATAGTATATGCTTTGGGCGTAAAACACACTGGATCCAACAGACTAACTATAAGTTAATCTGGTATAATTGGTGGTATAACACTGGTTTAAGATATAAAAAGCAATAGCTCATGCATTTTCGACAGTAAACTTAGTAGTAGTACTGAAACCTTTCGTCCATTTCGAGATGATTCAAGAACGCGCTGGTAAATTCTGCTGTGTGCTATACTGCTATACTAATGCTCAAAAATAATTCAATATTATCTACTTCGCTAAATGCCGTTTAGGTCATAAGAGTGCAATGAACCTTGTACATCTATACCGACAACAGTGTAAGCAACTGACTGATGATCTTGGCTACGAGACACACCAGCTAAATTGACATCTACATACCTTGAGGGCAGGATCATCAGAATAGGGCGGTTCATCAAGGCAATCCAGTGAGCTAATCAGTGCCTTTGTGAGCGTCTGTACGGCCGCACTCTCCCCCGGACTGCCGGCCCCGTTACGCATGTCTCCGGCCAGCAGGGGTGAGACAAACGTGGCCACCCAGCCCACAGGGCCGTACTGCTGCGGTACCGGACTGCTACTGCCGCTAAACGAGGGCGAATGGCGGTTGGATAACGCCTAAAATTGAAAATAAACAACTGTTTGAATTTGAAAAATCATTCTATAATGCTAGACCAAGTTTTAATAACGGCCATGGTGAACGATATCCTAAAAGATCCGAAGACCCGAAAAAGTAAGGAGTAAGTTGCTGTTTCTATTATTCAACCGCGTGTCAACATAATAACACATATCATGGCAATTGCCAATAACACAATATCACATGAAAAAATAGCAATGTTAGTGGTCTAAGCACAGATGTACATGGGCGAGTGGTCTGGCGGGGGCAAGCCCCCCCTCAGATTTCACCCATCGGGACAAGCCCCCTTCCTTGGTGCTGACAAAAGGTACCCGAGACTCGAAAATCGCCCCAGATTGCTGTAAAATGCTTCAAAAATGAGCAAAAAGCTAAAAAATCGCTAAAAATATCGTAATTTGGCAAAAAATTACCCATTTTTACGCAAAAATTGGAAATTTGTGCGTTCTGCCAGTTCAAGTCCCCAAAACGCCGGGACTAGCCACCCCCGCTAAAATTTAGAGAAATTCGGGACAAGCCTCTCCCAGACAAAGACCCTGTGTACATGTATGGGTCTAAGCCATTACTGATTAATGGAATATTTACAAACAAATACTAATCTAGTCGATATAATATATAGATATATATATGCACACCTGATATTTGAGCACATAGCCAATTCGCAGGACGGAGGTCAAATCGGTGACAGCTTGATCGCAAAAATCTTTGATTTCGAACGACACCACACCCCCGTTGCTGCATTTGATGAGCCCGCTGTTGCAACTGACCCACACCAGCATCCCAACTCCCCCACTGGTGTCCGTGGTCAACGGCTACAAACATAGAAAAAACTGTAAAAAATAAGTTTAAACAGCAAATCGTAGCATAGTATATGTAATTTATTCTATATTTTGATTTTTAACAGAAATTTTGTCGCTTATTAAATCAAGGTTCATTATATACATAATTCCCAGCAGGCCGTAAATACGTAAAATTGGCAGAAATTAGAAAAATCTGTATATAATACATTATGATACAACTCTATAAGTTTTACAAGAAACTCATATTTCTTAGTTTTTTGTAACAGCAAACAAAGAAAATTATATATAGCCCCGCCAAATTCGACATAATATACAGTAAACAGTTATACACATATTATAATCAATTGTAAGAAAATTACCGGAGTCCGCACAGTCAGGGGCTGCTGCTGAATATCAGAAACAGTGATGGGCGGCTGACCGTAGGCGGAGATAATGCCGTTGGGCAGGGCAAACTGACGAGCAGGTCCGACTGCCTTTCCAGACACGACCATGTTGGCAACCATGGGAACGAACGAATGAAACCTGTCCAGCTAATGCTTCCGGCCGCAGTTCAGTCTGCCTGCTCGCAGCTATATACACCTGCAACTAATCACAAGCGTGAGCAAATTAAAGTTCGGTCGACCCGCAAAAAACTGCAACAAAGAATTAGGGATGGAAGTCTCGGTCTCGGTCAAAACCCGAGACTAGCCCAGTCTCAGTCCTCAGTCTTGGTCTCGGTAATCGAAAAGTCTCGGTTTGTACCCAGTCTCGGTTTTTCAAATCTATGAAACATTTTGCCGTGGTCCCCTCTTTGGTTTGAATTTTGGGCAGGAAATTTTTTTCGGAAGTCTCCATTTCACCATTATTTGACCCCAAACAGTGAAATTTAGTTAATTTTTTTCCGAAAACAACTACTTTAACGTGGTTGTTTAGTTTATCAGTAAAGCACAGATCCTTCAAATATATAATGTATGTTTGTGATTAAGTGCTACTGATGAAAAATTTTGGCCAGATTACATTAAAGCTTTTACATTTGAAAACCTGCTAAGCATCAAAAATAACTTTGCTGCACTAAAATACCCCAAACAGCTCCATATTTTAAAAAATTTCGCAGCTATAGCCCAAAATTTGAACTGAACCTTACTTTTGGTTTTTATAGCCCGACTGACAAAAATGTCTGATACGTCTCCAATTGACCAAATTTAGCCTAAAAGTCAAATATATAATTCTCCAATTTTTTCCTGGGGATTGCCGCCCCCAGACCATACATGGGCAAGGTGGTTAAAATGAACCCGGGAAAACTAAAAATTTTTTGCGCGGTCCCTTCACCCAAGGCGAAGGGGTCCGTTGTGAAATGTTGTTTGTAGTCATTTAATCTAAACAAATTCACTGTCAGTGGCCCACACAGAAAAAAGTTTCAGGGAGATTGACTTTCTGAGTTTTTGTGATGGGTTAAAATGCACTTTTTAGTAATATTAACACAAATTTGCGTTGCAAACTCAAGACCACTGAGTCACCAGCTGCAGGGGTGGCAGCGGCCGGCGGCAGTCCCCAGAAAAAGATTGGAGATTTTTTCAATTTTTAGGCCGAATTTGGTCAACTAGAAACGTATCAGAAATTTTTTCCGACCAGAAAATTATAACGATAAATGGCAACGTCACATCAGAGAGTGCATTACACATGAACACAGCATGATGTACTTGTGCATACATACCATAGGCTTTGACGAAAGATGATAACACGGAATAGCAAGCCACAAAGTTGCAGGGGTCTGTGGGCGGCAGTTCCCAGAAAAAAATTGAGAATTTTTTGATTTTTAAGCCAAATTTGGTCAACTGGAGGCGTATCGGAAATTGTTTTCGGCCGAGCAATAAAAACCAAAGGGAGGACTGGACCGCGCAATTAATCATCTAGAGTTAGACTGCGCACTCATTAGGAATGCGCAGTCACTTAAGAGTTGGACTGCGCGAACTATTTGTACTTTTGGACTGCGCGGTCCAACTCTTATTGCCTGCGCAATCCTACTGACGGCGCAGTGCGCAGTGCAACTCTAGTTTGACTGCGCCCTTTCAGACTTTGGACTGCGCAGTCCAACTATTAATTAGCTGCGCAATCTTACTGACTACGCAGTTTAACTCTAGTGTGACTGCGCAATCAATCTAGAGTTAGACTGCGCAGTCATTAGGATTTCGCAGTCAATTAATAGTTAGACTGAGCAGACTATTTGGACTGCGCAATCAATCTGAAGGTAAACTGCGCAGTCAACTTTCACGTCAGTTATGCGCGCGGTCCTTATAGTTACGCAGAGCAGCCCTCGCTCCGCTCGGGCTGCGCGGTCCAACTCCGACCGCTGCGCGGTCGCGCGGTCCACCCGGGAAAATCCCGGGTGAATCCCGGGTCTTGCCCATGTATGCCCCAGACCTCTGCAACCGTCTAAAATTTGGCGTCGTCTGACGCACGCACATGCCCAAATTTTTTTGCATCATTTTGAAAAAAGGGCGCAGAGCTGTTGTAAAAATCACTTTATTATGGCACTGGCCGTCCTTAATTACGATTTTGTGGTTTTAAACAAATTTTCTGAAAAAATTTTCATTTCTACGTTTAAGCAGTGGCGTATTCGGGGGGAGGGGGTGAGTGACTCTTTTTTGTAATGGGTTAAAATGCACTACTTTATATAAATATTAACATAAAAAGTGTGAATTGAAAATGGAAGACTACGTAGCCACAAGTTGCAGGAGTCTGGGGGCAGCCCCAGGAAAAAAATTTGGAATTTTTTTGTTTTTAGGCCTAACAATTGGAAGCGTATCGCAAATTTTTTCGACCAGGTAATAAAAGTAAAAGAGAGGACCCTTGTGTAGAAATTTACCTAGAACAGATTTCGAGGGGGGGGGCGAATTCTGCCCATCTACTCTTCCCTGGGTACACCCTTGCCTTTAAGAGTGTGCGACAGCTGAGTAAACTTAGTAACTTATAAATTCTGGGGGCTGAGAGTTTGGGACCTTAAATAACTATGGACCAGGCCGTGGTGTCTCAGCATCTAGAAATTTGTACGTTTTATTCGATACGCTCCACAGTGCAGTATCAAATAGGGACTTAAATATCCTGTCAATGTCGATATTTTGCTGATATAACGTCAATGTCGGTATGTTGTTGCGAAGCTAAGCTGAATTCTAAGCTTTAGCAGGCTGAAAAAGACTATAAAATGCAGATTTGCTTGAAAAAGTACAAAACGGGAACTGCAGTAGTTGCAGGGGTCAGGGGGCGGGAGCCCCTAGAAGCCAAGTATCTGGTGCTTTGGGACTTAAGGTATAAGGTGGTAGTTACGTTTTCGAAGTTTTTGCAATAATTCAAAAGTTACTTTATCGAACCTAATCAAATTTCGCACGGACATTACGAATGTAAATAGCAATATTTCAGCTAATTTTAACACTGATTCAAACTTTTACCGCTAGTTTATATATAGCTCAAAACGGGATTTTTTTGTGTATTTTTTGAGGACTTACAAAATTTTATGCAAATTTTTGTGGCTCTTACACTACTCAGAAAAGCCATTCAAAAAAGGTCTAACCCATTTTATTTTAAGAATATTTTCAGCTAAAAGATGACATATTTCTGTTATCGTTCTAGGCGATATGTAACTTTGAAGTTTTTTACCTCAATTCTGATTTCTCATGCCAATATCTATATAGCTCAAAAACTGGATTTTTTGTGTATTTTTTGAGGACTTACAAAATTGTATGCAAATTTTTGTGGCTCCTACACTACTCAGAAAAGCCATTCAAAAAAGGTCTAACCCATTTTATTTTAAGAATATTTTCAGCTAAAAGATGACATATATATTTCTGTTATCGTTCTAGGCGATCTGTAACTTTGAAGTTTTTTACCTCAATTCTGATTTCTCATGCCAATATCACAAAATACCAATAACCACTTGGCACCATAATTTACATGTATATATAGCAGGCGAGGGAAAAAACCCGCATTTTCATATTTCGTCATGTAGCTCATAGACTATACGTTTTCACGGAAAACTAAAAAAATCTGTCGTAGGCCTAACCTTGCTCTAAACGCTGGGACCGGTTTCATTTCGCTATCTCTTACCGTTTTTTGGCGGGAAGCCAAAAACTTGCCGGGGGAAAAAACCCATTTGGGGGAAAAACCCATGTGGGGGAAAAAACCCACCCCATAAATCACCCGAAAAGTGTGTTAGCGGTAGTTTTTCAACGCTATGGCACGTATTCGGAGTAGTAGAGGCCCCTGATGCCAAAACTATACGCAGATTCGCTATGAAGCCTCAGGTACACAAGTTTGAAAACTGCCCTTCGCAGCCCATTATAAAATTTTGAATTTTCAGATTCGAAAACAAAACACCTTAATTTCGCCTGAAAACGTTGAAAACAACTAAAAAGTTGCGATTCAAATGCATGCAAAATTTGCACTTTATGGCTACTTTTTACGCCATCGACCCTCTGTGGGGGGTACCGTGAGTGGGTGTGATTGGTCGTGACGGGCATATTTTACTTTCATTCGGTTATTTGGGGTTTAAACAAGAGAAATTAATAGGTTAAAATTAAAAACATACAAAAAAACTGGCAATAGTACCAGAAAATACTACTTTCCACCCCAAAAGGACCTCCAAATGACAAAGTCCGACTGTTAGGCCAGGATTTCAGAATTCGATCGAGAAAGTGTCAGTTTGCGCATTTGTGCTAATAATAAACGTCTTTTTGCACTACCATGAGTCTTTTGGAGTATGTACTAGGTTTTTCGACATCACCAGACCATTTTCAAAAAGTGGGTTTTTCCCCCACATGGGTTTTTTTTACCCCGTCTAATTTCGTTCGTACCCCCCCCCCCCCTCGTAAGAAAGAAGGAGGGATCTGCCACTGCGGTCATGAATAGAGGAAGGGTAGTCCTCTGTAAAAGTGTTTTTACATTTGAGCTCGCATCTCTTACTGCTGAGAAATGAGACTCCAAAATTCACCTCCCTTGGAGCCATGTCGGGTCAAATATGGGGGGGTCCAATTTTTGACTCATAAAAAATACCAGCGAGACCCCTTTTGGATACCGCTTACATACGTTTGCCTACAGGGACTGTACTATACGCTGGCAAATTTTTAGACCTGTACCACGTAACCAAGTTCCGGAACTGGGGTGGGTTTTTTCCCCCAAAAAATGGGGTGGGTTTTTTCCCCGCCTGCTATACACTACATATTTGTGCTCATTGTGGTAGTTTAAATTTGTAGTTTTTGATGAGCTGTTACTCGGTTGTTTTAGAAGCTTTTTATAAGCGTTTTTTTGCATTTCGCAGACAAATAAATGGATGGGGTGGGATGGGGGGGGGGAAGACCCCCCCAAATTCGGTCTGGGTGGAGGGAGGGTGGGTCCCGACGGCAGTAAAGTTTTGGTCAAAATTAGAAATAAATCGGCATTTTTTTGTGAAATTGTATGCGATTTTTACCAAAATTTTCGCAAAAAATTGTCAAAATCGGTGTTTTGTGGTCAAAAACGGTAAAAATTGCGTCATTTTTGGGAGGGGGCACAGGAAAACCAGGAAATCTGAATTTTCTGTAAAACTATCTGTTACAGATTTTTCAGATGTTTTTTACCCTTTCCATTCAGAGACATTTTACAGACTTTCAAAGGAATTTTAGACAAATTTCACATAAATTCAGAGGAATTTCAGAGAATTTCACCCAGAATTTAGAAACTCTGAATTTTATCTGAAAAAAATATTACAGGCTTTTCAGATAAATTTCAGATATTTTTTACACGAGTTTCAGAGAAAATTCATGTGTTTTTCACATCTGTAAATATCAGGTAAATTTTATCTGTGTAAAAAGTATCTGAAATTAATCTGAAAAACCAGTAACATTTTTTCAGATAAAATTCAGAGTCTCTGAATTCTGGGTGAAATTCTCTGAATTTTCCTTGAATTTCTCTGAAAATTATCTGAAATTCCTCTGAAAGTCTGTAAAATGTTTCTGAATGGAAAGGGTAAAAAACATCTAAAAAAATCCGTAACCGAAAAAATTTTACAGAAAATTCAGATTCCTGGTTTTCCTGTGGGTGGGTCAAAAATTAGTTGACGCTGGGGAGGGGGGGTCCCACCAAGGGAGGGGAGGAGTATCCAAAATTTTGGTGCTGTTACATCTATGGTTGAAATTCCTCAAATGTGTGGCAAATTCCCCAAAAACATTTAGTTGAATTCCTCAATTTTTTTAGAAAAATACGCCAAATTTTTCTGAGGACAGATCACACCCCTGCGGACTGTTTTCTCACTCCCGCTAGACAGCGCTAACCAAATTCATACTCGTTTCTCACTCTTTTCACACTATTTTCTCACTCTTTTATCACTGTTTTCTCACTACAGCTACACTGCGCTGAACAAATTCTCACTCTTTTCACACTAATTTCACACTATTTCAGCACTCTTTTCACACTATTTTCTCACTTTCATCACCTTCTCTTGTCGCCCTCCTTTTAGGTTTTTGCTGTATTCTCACTAAATTTATGAATATATACCTTATGGATCTCATTTCTTGTGGTTTGCCGATTGCATTTTGTTGTGTGTAAATGAGCATATTGCTATCAGTGTATATCGTATACGTATATCGATGCTGCAGTATTTGAGAATACATACTGTACTCATATACTGGCAATATTATATACACTAAATATTACATATGTGCGCACGACCTTCTAAACTAGTGTTAATACTGTTTACATACATATACCCGTGGAGCTGAGTTCCCCTTTTTTAGTGCACTAACTTAAGGTGGCGCTCCTGAAATGTGACTTTTCGAAAAACGGCAATCTGGGGCCAAATTTAGATGTGCGATAGTAGGCCAGTGTAAAAGTATGCCCAAACAAGAAATATGAAGTTGATTGATACAAATATTTGTATAAGACCACTATTATTATTTGTATTTGTTTGTATTTGTATAATATTTGTATTTGTATTTGTATTTGTCATGTGGACTTTCCCTGAAAATCCTGCAAAACTTATCTGAAATTTATCTGAAAAGCCTGTAACATTTTTTCAAATAAAATTCAAGATTTTCACGGAAATGTAGCTTTACAAGCCAGTGCATACGTATGTAATGATTTTGGAAGATTTAAAAACACTAGCAGCTGCGTTTTACTTGAACATACTTAAAAATTTTCGATGTTTTATTGAGTGTGGTGTAATTTTTTTGCAAAATGAAGCAGTATATTTTGCATGATGTTAAAATAAAGTGCGTGTGAATACAATCGCAAATTTTGGGCTTGCGATTTTAAAAATTTGGCTCAACAATGATAATTAAAACTTGGCACAAAAATGCACCTCGTTGTGTTCGAGCGGTCGCAAAATTTGATTTTGAGCAAATCGAAAGTATTCGTTAAATTTACGTTTTTCGAAAATCGTGATTTTAGTGTTTTTCAATATAACAATCATATTCATCAAAAATGACATTTTGCGACCGCTCGATCACATTATGGTAAGCAAAATGAGCTATCGGTTGTGCAACAGCTATCTAGGTGTGAAGAGAAATTGCAAGCCGAAATTCCACTCACGTTTGGTCTACAGTGATTGCTAATTCACAGGACGGATTTTGCGTTCAAAAACTGTTCAAAACCAGTTCAAAAAATTTTGAACTGGATTTGAACAAGCAACTTTAGACTAGTTTTGAATGTTTTTTAGACGTTTTTTGAATATTTTTGGACTGGTTTTGAACGTTTTTAAACTAGTTTTGGACTCGTTCAAAACGAGTCTAAAACGAGTCCAAAACATTTCCAGCGCAAGTTTGAATTGTAATTTGAACTCCTTTTGAACGAAATTTGAACTAGTTTTAAACTAGTTTTGGACGCGTTTTAGACATACGCTGACTAATTTTGAACTCGTTTTGGACTAGTTTTGAACTGGTTTTGAATGTTTTTTAAACTAGTTTTGGACGTTTTGTTTCTCAGCGCTAGCCTGCACCCAGGAATTTTGAACTCGTTTTGAACGCGTTTTAAACTAATTTTGAACGTTTTCGTAGCGTTTACTGATGCACCCTGGGACCTCCCTCGGTTCTACCGTAAATAGTTCAATCGTTTTCTAGTTTCTACCGTTTTCAATATTTTTAATTTAGGTATTTTTTGTGCTGTTACATGTAACATGACTTCTAGCAGGATCAGTCCATCATTCCCGCTAAAGACGCCTTTACATACAGGAACTACACATATATATATATTATTTTCGAACACACACGGTTACAACTCGAGAGACACATGAGACATATATACATGTAATGACATGACATGTAAGTCACGTGTAACAGCCTCATATATGTCTTAAAGCTGATTATATACTTAATACCGTATAAACAGTAGAAACCTGGGGCCGTATTCATACGTGGGCAGCTGACGAATTCTGGGGGGTGAGCCACGCGGGGGGGGGTGAGGAGCAACTTTTTCGCCACTGATTTTGGCTTCGTGAGCATCTTTCGAACAATCTGGGGGCGGGGGAAGTGCCTGTCTGGGGGGGGGGGGGAAACGCCCCCCCCCCAAACTCCCCCCACGCCCATGTATGGCCGTATTCTCAAAATTACCTGCAGGTAAAGTTAGGCTAATTTTACTCTGCCGAGACCCTCCCCCTCTTTTTAACCTGGCGGGACCCCCCCTCCCTCCCTTGCGACCGAATTTGGGGGGGTCTTCCCCCAACTACAAGTATGCGGTGTAGTCATGCACAAGGTTTTTTTCAAAATCGGCACTGTGTACATGTTGTACGTGTAAATTAAGAATTTGCTTTGTAAATTAAGGGTGTGGTGTAAATTTTTGAAAGTGTGTATTTTGGCATTTTTTAGGTTAAAAAATCATTGTTTTGCACTAAAAAACCGCATGTTGACTTGACGACTCGAACTACGAAAGTAAAAATTATGAGGAATGAGAATAGAGTGTATAGTGGTGCGGGGAAAAACCCTATTTTCGGGTTTTCCTGCGCTCCACATAAATCGGATCCATTAATGCTCGCGGCTGTTATAACGGCCATCTTTCGCCTAATTGTTGCACTAATAAAATGGATTCTAACTACTCACGTTTCTGAGTAATAAGCCTCGAAACCTCCGGGAAAAAACCCTATGCGGGAAAAAAACCCTAATGCGGGGAAAAAACCCTACCACTTTTTTCGGCTGTTCTATTAGCAGTGAGTATAAATTCAATTCCATTGTGTTCTACAACTCTTAGGCTGCAGTATGAACTAAAAAAACCGTTTCTTTGACACCCACGTGACTCACAACAAATCTTCAAAAATCGACCCTTTTTGGCATAATCTGCCCAAATATATGCATTTTTTAGTATTTTAAAACTAGATTTTTGCCTTATTATGTTAGAAACGGTGGCCAGACACTGCCTGCGTCTACCATTCTTGTGATTTTGGTGGTACGCAGCAGCTAAAGCCTAAATATTCCAAAAAAAAGTTTACACTATGTTCTTACCCCAGATCAGTCAACTTTTATATCAACAGTTTAGCAAAAAATTGTTGCTAACAAAAACAAGGGTTTTTCCCCGCAATAGGGTTTTTTCCCGCACAAACTTTGAACTGTCACAGGTAAGTCAAAAATTTGGAAAATTTTGTCACTTTGGAATTTTCCAACATGCAAATTTTGAAATTTTATAAAAAATGCTACAGGCCTCAAAACTGCACAGAAATTGGTGTGGTAAGTAAGTTTGGGATGCGCTTTCCACCTACATTCTCAAAAAGGTCCTATGTCGTAAGGTGCGGCCAGGAAGCACTAGGGTTTTTTCCCCGCAAAACGCGTAGAGTTTTTTTCCGCACCACTATACAGTATACCCTGTATATACTGTGCATCTTAGCGCCGACTGCACCCGAAAAACAACTTAGAATATTATACGCATTACCTATATAGGTTTACACAGACCTTTTTTGTCAGCCATACCCATTTTTTAACATCCGGGTATAAAATTTGCCCTACAGCTTCCTCTATTCATGGCCGCAGTGGCAGGTCCCTCCTTATTTTGTACGAGGGGGGGAATGACCGAAATTAGACGGGGTAAAAAACCCATGTGGGGGAAAAAACCCACTTTCGGAAAATGGTCTGGTGATGTCGAAAAACCTAGTAGCTACCCCAAAAGACTCATGGCAGTGCGAACAGACGTTTATTTTTAACACAAATACGCATACCAGGGATGTTGCGGCCCTTTTACAAAAAAATAGGAAATATATAAAATAGGAATTTCCCAGAGAGAAATATTAAAAAATTGAAATTTTTGTGCAAAAAATAGGAAAAAACAGGAATTTTTGACGGATTTTGTAGCTTGTACTGACATATTGGACCTGTGTAACAATAAACTGTGGTTGTTTCGTCTCCTCAGTACAAGATACTCACGGCTTCAGCAACAATAAAAACGGCTACACAGGCTCTTCGGCCTATTTTTTTACCGGATTAAACGAACTGGACTTATTTTAGTCCAAGGTTTCGGAATAGCAAATCGCGTTAAACGGACTAAATGAGTTAAAATAAGTCAGCGGCCTAATTTTACTCTGACCCCATTCCAAAACTGCCACAGGACTAAACTGATTTATCATGCACGCTTAACATAAAGTCCGCTTAGTCCGATTAAAAAGCAGCGCGCTAAAAGTTAAGTCCGTTTAATACGGAGGTTTTTGAATGGCATTTTTCAACAGAAGTTTTGAGCCGTTTAGTTTTCGTGAATTCGTGACCTCCAAAAATGTAGAGCTCTTGTGAAAGATGAATAACCAAGGGTTCCTGTGAATTTTTGGTATGGACTAGGCTAGAATTTTGTTCCAAACGTATATAATATTGTTACCTAATTCCGAACCCGGTCCCCACAGTCCCATTTTAGCTATAAAAAGTGGCGTACTCAGAAAAACTATTTTGCTAGCGAAAAAACTTTTCGAATTCTTTGAATTAATAGGTTTCTTCTGACAAAAATTTTAACTAAAACCCCATCTAAACGCGCCAGATTACTGAATAGACAAACTTAAAAACCATGGTCTGTGGGCGGTAGCCCCCAGGTAAAAATTGGTGATTTTCCCATAAATCTAATCTCGTTAACTGGAGACGTATTAGAAATTTTTACCGATGAAATTTAAAAGAACTGATGGGAATGTCATGATTAGACAGTGTATTACACAAGTAAATGTAGCATAATATACTCGTGTAGGGTGTAGACATGCATAGGCTTTCATTAAAAGTCAAAGTCAAGTCAAAGGTTATTGAAGGGTCACACGGACACAAACCAATTTTACGCGTAGATAAAACATTGAAAACAACGCACAGGATACGTATAATTATATATACAGCTGACCGCTAAAAAATAATTGGTGAATGAAGATCACGGCGGCTGTTCAGAGGCAAGAAAATTTGGGAACCAGCAATATATATGAGTTTTCTATTGGTCTATTCTATTTAATCTACGCGCAAAATTGGTTTGTTGCCGTGTGACCCTTCAATAACCTTTGACTTTTCGTGTAATTGGTTTTCCGACTACGCTTATAAAACGAGCTTTGGCAAACAAAAGCTAAACACTACCACAAGCACACGTTGTCAAGATTTGAATTTCTAACAATGCGGCTATTCAGAAGGAAGAAAATTTGGGAACTAGCAATATGAGTTATCTATCCCAAATAAAACGGGGTAATAGCTAGCTGACTAAGCTGAGCTGAGCCGCAAAACTAGAAATTAGTCGGACAAACAGCCGTCTAACCTGCACTACTAAGTAGGTAGTAGACGGCATGTTTAATACTTCATCGTCTGTCAAAAAGTTGACAACAGTTTTGAAGCTGATTTGGCTTCAGTGAAGCCACTTTGGTTTCATTGAAGCTGTTATTTCTGATCTGTACTATAATATTCCTTGCTGAAGTTATTCCTGATCTGTACTATAATATTGCAAGTTATTGGGAAACCTGAATTTGTGATGTATATATATAATGTTTGTAAACGCAGCGGCAGTTTCGGAAATTTGCCTTAAAATTAATGCATTCCAATGAAATTTTGTAAAAATAGGAA